>JAKSZP010004705.1:0-33773 GCA_022478985.1 Massospora cicadina
TTCACCCTCGCTTTGACCAACCCTTCTTGTTGTTCATGGATGCGAGCAATGTCATCATTGGGGCTATCCTGGCTCAACATGATGAGAACCAGGTCGACCACCCCATAGCTTATTTTAGTAAGCCGCTAAGTAAGGCTGAACGGAACTACAGTGTCACTAAGAGAGAGTGTCTAGCTGTCCTATTAGCCATCAAACATTTTTGGCCTTACCTCTATGGTACTCATTTTACTATTATTAAAGACCACTCCTTGCTCTGGTGGCTTCAACAAATGAAGGACCCCAATGGTCGGCTAGCCAGGTGGGCTCTAAGACTGCAAATCTATGATCTCACCATTGTCCATCGGGCAGGAATGATTCACCAGAACGCTGATGGTCTCTTGGATGCCAGTGTTAGCAGTCTTGACCCCTGAGGAAGATTGGCTCTATGACCTGATAGGACAGCCTGAACAATGGGAATTGGAAACTCCTGAGGTTCAGGCTGAACTCCGCTGAATGAATCAAGACATGCAAATCAAGGATGGACTACTCTACAAGAAAGTCAATAAGAAGTGGCTCCCCCTATATCCTCCCCTCCTCTCAAACTGATGTAATCCTGGAAGGCCATTCTACTGTGGGACACGGGGCAGTTAAGAAGACCCACGAGTGGCTGAAGTCATGATGCTACTGGGACCGCATGGTGAAAACCATCCAAGAGGTTTTATCCGCATGTATGACCTGCTGATCCCATGACCAAGCCAACCCTCAATTCCAGCACTCAGTCGTTGCCCTGACCAGGCCCTTCAATGTCGTTAGCATTAATGTGGTGGGTCCCCTTCACACAGGATTGCATGGCCAAAAGTATATTATCCTAGCTGTAGACCACTTAACTAAGTGGGTCGAGGCAATCTCAGTACCTGCTGTCACTGCCAAGGCTACCACTCTTTTTCTTGTTCGTTCCTTTTTCACCCAGCACAGGTGCCCCCAGACCTTACTTTCAGACAATGGATTGAACTTCACCTCCCAGATAGTACAAGACTAACTTCGTTATTTGGCACTACACAGAGTTTCGCTGCCCCCTACCACCTGTCTGTTAACAGGGCCATAGAACGTGCTAATGGAACACTTATTTCCATCCTACGGAAGTTGGCCACCTCAGATCCTGCCCGTTGGAACCATTATCTGCCCAGCGCCTTGCTCGCCTACAGGGTGAGCTATCACTGAGTCATCAAGATGTCCCCCTTCAAAGCCCTATATGGGCGGGCTCCTCGACTACCTAGTAGCGTCCAGCCACTATTCAAAGTCTCCACCCCTGAGAGCTCCAAAATAACTATGAGGGCTCTAGCTGATGAGTTTATCCAGCTTCAAGCCCAAGCTATTCAAGGCATTATCACCACCACTGGAAGAGAGACATCCCGATCTAATCTCAGATGACCCTACTTACCAGATTTTCAATTAGGTGACCTTGTTCTCTTTTCCACCATTGACCTAGAGGCTGACAGAACAAGCTAGACATACTGTGGTTGGGCCCTTATAAAGTCATTCATAGGTTTAAGTCCAAGTACTCCATTGTTGATGTCAACCAAGGGACTGTAGTAAATTGGGTGCATGGTTGGTTCCTACGGCCGTATTTCCCCCTCTGACAGGATCTTGAGGGGGGCGTTGTCAGAATTTGAGATAACCATCAAATCAAATTCCCCACTTCTGAATAAGGCTGTGCTAAATCAGTTGTCAAACCTACCCGAGTCAAATCAATTTCAGGATCCTCCTCCCCTATTCCTGAGTCACATTGGGCGGCGTTTCCACCCAGTTTGGTCAGGTGAGCAACGCATTCCATTGAGGATGACCATGAGGAGGCCATTCCGGAAGAACAGTAAAGATCCTGAACAGATGAGGCCCCAACAATCCCAAAGGCACTGAGTCCCAATGCACCCTATAAGTATCAATACCTTTCAACTTAATAAAGTATTTGGTACTCTAACCCATTCTTTCCGTTTCCTTCTTGGGGCTCTTTCTGAATTTTTCAGCTTTGAGCCACCTACAAACCTCAGCGCCAGTCCAAAGAACTGTAGCGCTGACAACTATCATTGGCAATGACATATATCCACTCTATTGTTGACAATCAACTGAAGATGGTAACAAAATTATCACTTTAAACGTATGAAACAATGATGTTGAAGTTGATAATTGTTGGGTTATACCTTATTCACTATTACTATCAAAAGCATACAAAGCACACATCAATGTCAAGTATTGCAATTCAGTGAAATCAATCAAGTACATTTGTAAATAGATCAACAAAGAAAGTGATATGATTTTTGAAGTGGGAAATGCAACTGCATTTCTCAATGAAATTGACCAATATCAACTGGGACACTACATTAGCAGCAATGAAGCAGTATGGCGCATTTTATAATCTCCAATCCATGAACAACGTCCAACTGTTATTTATTTGGAAGTGCACCTTGAAATGGACAGTGCATGTAATTCACAACAGAAAATGCATGTGCAAGAGCATTGTCACCACTGCCAACAAAGTTAACTGGCTTTTTCTTATTATGCAGAATTGATATGTTTGCAAAGATGCTAATTTACTCTGAAATGCTAACATACTACACATGGAATACATTAGCAAAAAGTTCTAACGTTGCAAAAAAGGAAAAGCAGTTGAAGGATATAACAACTTATATTCAGCTTTTGCGTTGGGCCGTCTATATACTGTTCACCCAAACAATGCAGAATGCTTTTACTTATGATTACTGTTAATCAACATATGTGAACTGAAATCCTTCCAAGAAATGAGAACATTAAAGAGTTAAGTATGTGCCACTTATTGTGAAGCTTGCCAAGAATTAAATCTTCTTGAAAATGATGCATATTGGGACTCTTCACTCACTGATGCATCAAATACTGCTCAACCACAGAAAATACACACATTATTTGCAATCATATTGACAACATGCTCCCATATAATCCAAAAGATCTTTGAAAAAAATAAAAAGACTACATAAGTGAAGACATCCTAATTGTTTGCGTGCAATTATTCAAAATCCAGATATTCAATTTATGCCAAACTTATATAATGAGGTATTGGTAACAATTGAGGACATATGTTTGACAATTGCTAACAAAGCCCTGGTACAATTGGGAATGGCTGCAGCAGATCAATCTGCAAACAACCTTTTTTATTGTGATTTGCAATGAGAAAACTACTTTGATACTGACGAATTAGGTACATTTGTTCAAATAAATCTTTTTAAAATTGGTTCCAGAACAACTTATAGTGTATGACAGAATTATGCATGCAATTACAAGCCAAAGTTAGGAATTTTATTTCCTAGATGCACCTGGAGGCACAAGAAAAACCTTTTCACTTCACTTATTTTGGCAACTATAAGATCAAAAAATATTGCACTGGCAATTGCATCATCTGGAATAGTGGCAACACTTTTGGATGGTGACTGAACAGCGCATTCAGCACTAAAATTGCCGTTGAATATGAAAATCACTGAGAGACCCACATGCAATGCTAATAAAAATTCTGAGAAGAATAAAGTACTCCAACCGCGTCAATTCTTTATATGGGACAAATGTACTATGGTGTACAAAAAAGCATTGAAAGCGCTTCATTGTACACTAAAAGATTTGAGAGAAAATGACCATCTAGTACTAAAAAAAGATTTGAGAGAAAATGAACATCTCTTTGGTGGTCCACTCATTTTATTATCTAGTGATTTTTGACAAATTTTACCAGTTAAACCACGTTCAATGCCCGCTGATGAACTTAATGCATGTCACAAATCATCATTTTATGGCGACATGTACAGAAATTAATTTTGAAGACAAATATGCATGTACAGCTTAAACATGATGCATCCATTGAACGGTTTGAAAAACAATTGTTGGATAAAGGGAATGAGAAAATGGCAATTGATTAATTCACACAATGCATACCATTTGTAACAAACTTCTGTAAAACCACAGCAACCACAGACAATTTGATTCACAAAGGTCTCCTATATATTGCACAGAATTACAAAAATCATTAGTGGCTAAGTTCACGTGCTATATTAGCAGCCAAAAACAATGATGTCAAAGTCATCATTTTCAGCACTTAAAACAATATACCAGGTGAAGCAACAACATATAAGTCCATCAATAATGTAATTAATCAAGACAAAGTTGTCAATTATCCAACTGAATTCTTTTTTCACTTGATTTTCCAGACATGCCGCCACATGTTTTAACATTGAAAATTGGCGTGCCTATCATTCTTCTCCAAAACATCAATCTACCACAACTTTTCAAGGGTACTAGGCTTTCAGTGAAAAAGATGATGAACAATATCATTGAAGCTACAATTTTAAATTGAAATTTAAAGGAGAAAATGAACGGTTGCCATGCATCCAAATGATTCCAACAGATATTCCATTTGAATTCAAACATTTGCAGTTTCCAGTGAAACTCATATTTGCAATGACCATCAACAAAGCACTGGTATAATCACTGCAAGTGTGTTACTGAATTTGAAACTTATGCGTCGAGATTCTGATATGACTGGACAATAAGCCCTAAATAGCCAAAGCGGATTGGATAGAATCCACTGACCATGATCTACAGTGTAAATATCAACCCCTTGGGATGAGCTGATATTGGGTCAGAAAAGGTTATTACTGGATCACCTCCAAGTAAGACAATAAAGAAATGTTGACATTTGATGATTATTGATTAGATCGCCTCAAACTAAGGCAATAGGGAATTTAAGGATACCATACTCTTCTAAAACCAATGAGAATATGGCAGACCAAGTAGTCTAAGCCAAAGGAGCAGTATTGACCAAAGTCACTGATATATAAGTTAGATGGGACTATTGAAGATGGAGGTTGTTAATAAGAAAGTGGAGAGCAGAGCAGAAGGCATCTGCTAATATTTCTCTAAATAAAGAAGTTTGGCTGGGGCCATTGCTCCATATTTATTAAAGTTATTAAGCTGTCTCAGGGATGATGATCTTCATATTATCAGTCCATTGCTCAATGGGCTTTTACCTTGTGCAACCTTCTTGGCGTATATTACCTATATTGCCAAAAATATAATGGTGTTGTCACTACAGGGGCCCCATTGATCAAACCACCAAAAATTAAAATTCTTCAGCTGCCAGCTATGTTGCATCAATCTTGCTTTGACAGGGTGTAAAAATTTACTCTTTGTTTGTTATTGGTAAGCAACACAGTAACCTTTTTACTGCACAGGTTCATTTTCCTCGTGCACTTTGTCACATTGTATATAATGAATTATTAATCAATAATAGTATGGAGACTATTATCCATATTAGAGTGTAAATTATATTTTGGCTCAATGCTTGGCCAGTATTCCCATTAAATACTTATGAAGATGTACTCGTAGGGATTTGTTCCCTAAGCTTTTGTTCACCCAATCTTCACTGAAATACCCCAGTGACAGTCTCTTTCAGTCCAAAACACAGTCAGCAGCTATCCATGATTGTGGTTCCTTCTTCTCTAGATCCCCACTCAGATCTTTTCTCTTCTCTCTGAGAGTCTTCCAATTATTGCCCTCTGCAATAATATTTGAGACAGAACAACACAATAGAAGCTGATAGTTTAACTATATACTGAATTGATATAACTTTAAACTCTAACCTCTGTAAAGTACTTTTTATTAAGGTAAATCCTAGGGAATATATATTTTGGGGAATTTGGCTGTCTAACCCTCAGTTGACACCTCTTTGATGATACATTAGCCATTGCTGTTGAATCACCCATCCTTGTCTCAGCAGCAATGGTCTTCCTCATCCTGGCTAGGATTCCATCATTGGACATCCTTGAGACCTCAAATAGAAAGAGTCAGAAAAAGTGTCCCTGATGTTTTCCTCTCAATCCAAGTGAACCAACCATATTTGATTAGCGACCTGCTTAGGTGATGAGACTTATTACCCATTATGGCAAGTCACTCAACAAACCATTGATTTGCTGGTTGCAGGTGGCATCACTCGCCTCACAACTTGCTATTCTTTCCCAATCAGTCAGTGATGAAACTTGCCAATCCCAAATCGGTACACCTGATAGTTAATCACTATCAGATGCCCCTATTTTGTCAGCAGCTCCGCCCAATGAGATCTTAAGTATTCGTCTGGATCAATCCCTGACAGATATGACCAGGCGAATATCCCAAAATCCCCCAGACATAGTTCCTCTATAAATTGGGCCAACTTATTTCTGATTCACTTCGCCTTAGGGAATTTTCCCCTAGCGATACCAGGTAATCTAGAAGGCTGGGAATATGGGCAAAAGTCCCAAAACATCCCCCCTATTGCCTAGATTTCTAGCAGGAAAAGGACTGGGGCATGAGAACACCACTTTGGACACTTGGTCAAATACTTCATTGGTTCAAGTGGAGTACACTTGTCAATAATCAACACTGCTCAGGATGACCTTCAGCATATGGCGTTCTTCCTCTCCTTCTCACTACCGCCCTCTCAAAGCGCGGTCCCCACGATCTTCTGTCATGCCAGGCTGATTGATTTACTTGTGACAATATTAGTCCTTAATCCAGTTTTCCCCCCGTCAGGGTATATGACCCGCTGTCATATTCAGGATTCTTGGTCTGGCGCCCTTGGTTTCCTGATTTTCTAGTCATCCTAGACAGGAGACCCTTGCTGTTGATGTTAGTTTTGTGGCTCAGTTAAAATTATATATTTCTTATTTGCCCTTGTTATTACTTTCATACCTCTTAGCTTAAGTCATTCTTAATTCTTCCCTTGGAGAGTTTATCTCATTAATTTTGAAATTAATTTCTCCAAAATTGGAGCTTAATGGATTATAGAGTGCATAATGTCAACTTCTATATAAGTCTGACATCCCCCCTCTCATCCATCTCATATGTTGAATTCTGAGTCGTGATACCAGCAGCTTCTGAATAGTTTGTCTGATCAAGACCTCCAACTCTTTCAGCAGATGAGTTGGGATGCTCATTGGAACCTCTATATGGTCCTTCCAGGACTAATATGCCTAGTCTGGCGCCAGAGGCTAATCCTTCCATCAAATTACCAGAAATGGTAACTAATCCCTCTGAAACCAGGCTGGCTATTGTTTTGAACAACTCTCATCCGATTCTTCCTCTGCCATCAATTCCAGTGTTGGACTTTAAAACTCTCCTGGTTTTGACTCCTTTTGCCAATTCTCCAAACATTGTCATAGATGCTCCAGAGATTATGCCGGTTGCTCTGGATCATTCATCTCTTGCCAGGTCAGACCTGCTCCCTGAGTTCCTCTTCTGACTCAGTCAATATTACAAACCTGCTGTTCTGGTCTCCGAGCTCTCAATCAGTAACAGTATACACTTCATGCTCCCCTACGCTGAACTTTAGGCCCAAGTCACTGAGGCTTTGACTTTAGTGCTAAATCCCTATGATCTGGATAACATCCTGGATCAGGATACAGCCGCTTATGCTCTTCGCTTTGCTGGCCAAGTTCTTTGAAGTTGGTCCACAAAGCTTCCAGCCTCACCTGGGTTCCACCATTCATTCAGCTTTAGATTCTGAGAAGCCCATAGTCGCCACTTGCAGGATGCAATCCACTCTTTGCATGACTATCTCTTCTCCGGCGCTTCCCATTGGTATCTTCCGCTGATGGCATTAATAGGGGGCATGGTTCAACAACCCCCGTCAAGCATCCCTACTTCATTTGCTGGCCCATATGTTCGATGTCCTTGATGAAGCCTGTCAGCAGGCGCTCAGTACTAATCTTCAGGCTCCAGTGCCATATTGGGATTACTCAGGGTTATTCGCCAATTGCCTCTTCTTATACTGTTGCTTTCCTCCCCACTCCAGGGTTTCACAATTGGCTCCTTCAGCATCTCAATTTCCCTCCCCTAGTCACTTTTTCACAGGGCTTGGCATCCACTCAATGATCATGATTTCATGTAGGTCTCGCCCTTTCTAGCATCAGATCACATATTAATTTTGACAGGCTGTTCATTCATGCCACAATCTATCCTCCCTCCCCCAAGAGGCGACATAGGCAGAATCATCCCCATACCAAGGACAGTTAGTAAAAATAAAATTATAAGATTATATGAGTTTTATTTCTCTATGCAGTTTATAATATTTTTTTTCCAATATCTTTTATCATTTTAATCTTTGTTCTTCTTTTTTACTATGTGACTTGACCTTGTTTCATTTCAACGGTCCATCTTTTTACCCCAAACTGGGTCCTGGGTACTTAAACCTGCTAGATTTTCATGGTTCAGAGGTCCTTTTTTTGACTTGACCTATCATCAGGACATGACTAACTTAATGGTTCATCAGTCCGTTGGGAACTCTTTTATTTTTTTATTGATCTAATGCTTTAGATACTTAGTGTGGACTCAATTCACAAAACTTCCATCCAAGAGATTCTTGATGGAGTAAGAATCGGTCACCATCTTGGCAATCCTTTTGAATGGACCCAACCACAATGAATCTAATTTGTTTCTTCATCCAAAACCATGCGTATTACAATAGGAAACTCTTTCCCCTATTCAATATTCTTTTAAGGCCAGCAAGTTCTTGTCATCCATCAATTTCGCTTGTATCCTTTTCTTCAAGGTTGTATTGAATGCTTGCAATTGCATATCAATAAGGATACTCATCAGTCAGTTCAGGTATTGCTTGGTACTCATCCCCAATGTAGGCTCCACCACTAAGTATAAAATCGGTGGCAACGCGGCCTTTCTTCTGTATAATAATTTAAATGGTGTCTTTCCCATCACCGTATGATGACTGACATTGTAGGCAAATGTCACCAAACTCAGGTACATTCCCCATGAAGAAGTTCTCCCTGAAACTAGCTTCCTCAGCGTTGTGGCCAGCATTCCATTGACCCGTTCTACCAGTCCATTCATCTCCAGCCGGTATGGTATTGTCTTGACTCCTTTGATCCCCATTATCTCATTTAACCTCAGGATCATATGAGATGTGAAGTTGGTCCCATTGTCGCTAAGCAAGACCTGCGGACATATGTGCCAATATACCACTTGATCCAGGATGAACCTCGCAGTACTGATAGTGTCCACTCTCGTTAGAGCCTTCATCTTGACCCATATCATTAGATGGTCGATGGCAACTGTAATGTACTTGACTCCCCCTGTGCTCATCATCAGCGGTCCCATTACATCAATGGAAACCATGTGCCAGGAAAATCCAGGGCGGACCAGTCAGTATCCAGTTGTATTTTTATGTGGTTTGTGCAGCTGGCACTCCACGCAACAAGCCAGATAATCCATGACAAAATAGTTGATTATTTCCCAGTAATAATACTGGTGAATATGGTCAGTTATTTTCCTCAGGCCTCCATGCTTAACAATCTTGTGAGCTGCTTGTACTATTGCTGCTCTTTCTGACAGTTTTGGGAACAATAACCACTTCCCATTGATCATCTTGAATACTTGTCCATCCAAGGTCTTGGTGTTTTCCATCGTTTTCTGAAGTGCACCTTGGATTTCTTGGTGCTCATCCCCAATTTTTCCTTTGACCATTCTCTGGAATAGCTCATCCACCTGCGGGTATAACAACTGGACCATTGGCAACCGCGATAAGCCATCCACGTTTTGGTGAGAAGCCCCTTCTTAGTGGACTATCTCATAATTGTAAGCCTGGAGCTTAAGTGCCCATTGGGCCAGTCATCCTTCCAACTCTCTTAAATTGTGCAGCTAATGCACCGAAGAGTGGTCCATTACCATCTTAAAGTGTGTTCCATGGACGTACACCCAAAACTGCTTGCATGCATAAATGACCACAAGGCATTCGCACTCAGTCACAGTGTAGTTCCTCTCAGCAGCTGAGAGTGTCCAGCTCACATAAGCCACTGGATTTTTGTCCCCAAGTTTGCCTACTTGGCTCAGTATGGCGTTGATTGCTGTCAACAAAGCATCGGTTTGAATAATAAACTCTTGATCAAAATTTGGATATTTCAGGATCAGCAAATCTATCAAATACTGGCATAACCCATCAAAGGAGTCCTGGGCCTCTTCATTACATATAAATCCTTTTTTTAGATCCTTTAATAAATGGAATAATGACTCAGCTATTCAGGCAAAGTCCCAAATAAATCTTCTATAGTATCTGACCATCCCAAGGAACACTTGGATGTCTCAGACACTCTTAGGTACAGCCATACGTTCTATAGCTGCTATCTTCTGGGTTTGCGGTTGCAATCCACTGGAGTTGATTACGAATCCCAGTTATTCCAACTCTTTCTTAAAGAAGTGGCACTTCCTTGGCTTGATTTTCAGGTTAGCCACAGGAAGTTGTTTAAATACTTCTTACAAGTGGTGAAGATGATCATTAAACGTCTTACTGAACATGTTTATATCGTCCAGATATACCAGGATGCATGACAACTACAAGTCACTTAGTATCGCGTCCATGGCCCTCTGAAACGTTGCAGGCTCATTGCATATACCCTGGGGCATCCTCGTCAGTTGATATAGCCCATGTGTGGTAATAATCGCACATTTTTCATGGTCTTCCTTTGGCAAGTCAATCTGTCAATATCCTGAGATCAGATCCATTGCAGAGAAATAATTCGCTTCTCCTAAATGGACTAACGCATTGTCAATTCTTGATAGGGGATACAAATCATTCTTCATTATTTTTGTTCATCCTTCAGTAGTCAATCACCACCTGGTTCAATCCATCCTTCTTCTTCATGATCAGAATTGGACTCACCCAAGGACTTGACAATGGAACTAGAAGCCCATGTTTCACAAGTTTGCTGATTATATCCTCCACTACCACTTCAGCAGCTTTTGATCATCATATTAGTATCATCCTTATTGGTAAATTTTCCCCAGTGTTGACCTTGTGGATCACATCTCGTGTGCATCCCAAATTGTGGTTGTCCTGAGCGAACACTTCCTGATACTTTTTGAATAGTTTGAGCACCTCCTCTTGCTGGCTTTCTGACAGATCAGTGAGCTTCTCTCAATCAATCAATAGGTTGATACTTTCAGTTACCCCAGCTGACAATTTCATCACATTTTTATTTTAACTGAGGCAAGCTGACCAGGGGACAGGCATTACTGAAAGAAAGAAATGACATGAAACCTGAACAGGGTCAACTCCGTCGAAGAAAGTTTTTCACCTCCAGATCAGGACTCAAATTTTTCTGGTTACGTCATGGGTAAGGTTTTCATGTTATTAGACCTACTAACCGCCAATAGCTTCCTTTGGCTGGCACCCCAATTGATGTGTGAAGGGTGGGAATCAAACCTGCAACCTTCAGGTTGGTAGCCATACGCCCTTACCAACTTGCCTTCCACCCCTTACAATTTCATCACATTGAGAGTGGAATTTTCTCCATTCAGCTGTCAGTATTTCTTATCATTTCATAGGTCCGGAACTCATAGACCATAAAATCAATATTTTATATGTTATATATTTTTTGTATTTTTCTTTTGAAAGGGGACTTGCAACCTACAAAAAGGTTCAGAGGTCCTTCTTTTCCCCTTCATCCAAACTGGGTCCTAGGTACTTTAACCTACCAGTTATCATGGTTCAATATCTTATCCTCTTAAGATTTAACCAACCATTTGGTTCAGTGATTCTCTTCTAGGACTTGACCAAAATTTCAGGACATAACTATTTAAGGGTCCAGAGGTCCTCTGGGAAAATTTCAACTTTTTTCTTAGGCTCAATACTTCTAATTAGTATTAACCTTCTTCACTATATGACCAGCAGCGCTTTTTCTTCAAATATAGGCTATACTTGCTGACTTTTGGCAATTCTCTTGAATATTAGGCCTTTATTCCTGACTGATTATTCATTCAACAGGTCCTAATTTCATCTCTTATTTAGGCAACTGATGCTTTGGATCTTCATATTTCATTAGCCAACAGTTTTGTCCGATTATTCAGTTTGTTTTTCTTCTGAAAACGACTTTTGGCATTTATTGCTATCATTAATTACACAGGTCGTTCTGGCCTTGTTAGCTTTATCCAACTTCTCCTGAATTTATATTCTCGTCTCCAGTAACTTCTGATCATTGATTGAGTGTTATTGATACAAATGATTTATTCCACTATCTTGGATTAATCACTTCCTGTTTTGCAATATCTTCATTGGTATGGCAATCCAATTTTCCAATTTGATTGCTTCCTGTTTCATCCAATGCCTCATCTAAACACTCACTACTCAGGACTATTTAAAGCGGATCCAATTTCAACCTGAGTTGATCCTGCTGCTCCTCAGGACGATTTCCAGTGGGCCCAATTCCAACCCAAGTTGGCCCTGCTGTCTCTTGGGACTATTTCCAGCGGGCCCAATTACAAGCCAAGTTGGCCCTGCTGATACCCCTCATCTCAAGTAGATGTCCGGTGGAACTGGTTTCTTTGCAGCACTAGATAGTTCCATATCTAGGCTGCAAGTCCTTTTCCCTGAACTTAAGTATCTTTGATTTGCTTCACTTGGAGCTCCACTGCTGAGTTGGATGAACGCCACTGAATGTGATCATCTTCACGTTCTATCTTCATTACTTCCTTCAGTAACTTGTTTCCAAAATTGGAAACATCTTCATAGATTATCATTCTCTATATTCTTCAACTCAACCACCCCCTGTAGTGAGCACCAAATTGTAAAAATTTACTCTTTGATTGTTACTAGTAAGCAACCCAGTAAGCTTTTTACTGCACAGGTTCAGTTTCCTCGTGAACTTCGTCATGTTGTATATAATGAGTTATTAATTAATAATAGTATAAAGACTATTATCAATAGTTGAGTGTGAATTATATTTTGGCCCAACGCTTGGCCAGTATTCCTGATTAAATACTCATGAAGTCATAATCTTAGGGATTCGTTACCTATGCTCTTGTCCACCTGATCTTTGCTGAGATACCCTGGTGACAGTCTCTTTTGGCCCAACACACAGTCAGCAGCTTCCCTGATTATGGTTCCTTCTTCTCTAGATCTCTTCTCAGATCTTTACTCTTCTCTCTGAGAGTCTTCCAATTATTGCCCTCTGCAATAATATCCTTGAGACAGAACAACACAATAGAAGCTGATTAACTATACACCAAATTGATAATATTAATGTAAACTCTATACTCTGTAAAGTACTTTTTTTATTAAGGTAAATCCTAGGGAATATATATAGTGTGGAATTTGGCTGTATAACCCTCAGGTGATACTTCTTCAATGGAACATCAGCCATTGAAGTTGAATCACTCATCCTCGTCTCAGCAGCAATGGTCTTCCCCATCCTGGCTAGGATTCCATCATTGGACATCCTTGAGACCTCAAATAGAAAGAGTCAGAAAAAGTGTCCCTAATGTTTTCCTCTCAATCCAAGTGAACCAACCATATTTGGCTAGCGACCTGCTTAGGTAATAGGACTTATTACTCATTATGGCAGGTCACTCACCAACTGATTGATTTGTTAGTTGCAGGTGGCATCACTCGCCTCACAACTTGCTATTCATTCCCAATCAGTCAGTGATGAAACCTGGCCAATCCCAAATCGGTACACCTGATAGTTAATCACTTTCAGATGCCCCTATTTTGTCAGCAGCTCCGCCCAATGAGATCTTAAGTATTCTTCTGGATTGATCCCTGACAGATATGACCAGGCGAATATCCCAAAAGCCCCCAGACATAGTTCCTCTGAAAATTGGGCCAACTGATTTCTGATTCACTTCGCCTTAGGGAGTTTTCCCCTAGCGATACCAGGTAGTCTAGCAGGCTGTGAATATGGGCAAAAATCCTAACACAGGGAATCCTCACGGCATATTGTGCCAACTAAATATGAAGAACTTAATCTCTTCTTTAGACGCGGTGCTCAAGAAGCAGGATCAGCTCCTATAGGAGTGAAATACTGCAATGAACCAGATAGAAAAAACATTCAGTCAAATGCAGATTCTGGACAACAAAGCGGGCAACTTGCTAATCACTTGTATGTCACTAATGAATGGCTGCATTGCGCAGAGTTAAAGTTGGATGGTACATCTTAACCCCATTATTGGGAAATGGACAAACAAAAAGGGACTGCTTGGGGAGAAGTGATTAAGGGGAATATAACACTAGATACCCAGTCAAGGAGCTTTTCGCTGAATCTGCAGGCAGAATGAACTACTCCACTCAAGAGGGAAACTATGGAGATGATTATGTATCAGAGGACCAATTCACCAAAGTAATGACTGTATTGCCCACTGAAGGGGCCCACACTACCGCTGAATCAGCGGACTGACCATCTGCCGCTGGCCCCAATGGTCCAGCTCCTCATCAAGATACTGCTTATGTGCCTTGACCCATTCCTCAGTATTTTTTAAAGGGTCGCAGATATTATTGGGAGGAAGAGGTTTGCATTAAAAAGCTGCCTCCATTTTGATCATGATGGGAATATCCATAGCTTCTTTGAACAATTTGAGTTTGCAGCGGAAGGAGCCTTAGATCATCATAAAGATAAATTATTAATATCCGCCTTGGATGTTGAGAGTGCTGACCAAATCACCTGCTATCTTCTAAACAGTACCATTACATACCAAGAAGTGTAGGTTAATGCACTGCAGTTGTTTGGAGGTAACACAAAGATGTTGCAGCAAAAGGAAGAATTTTTGACCATTGGGCTCCAACATAATGAGACCCCCGGTGTGTTTTGTGGGATCCGCTGATGGATGCCACAAATATTTTGTTTATAGTCAAAAATTTACTTTTTAATAAAATTAATAAATGACGCTTTGTTAAAGTTTTTAATATTTTTTATTGTTAAGCTGGGCCAAACCAAAGAAGGTCCTTTTCTCAATACTAGTTTTTCCTATTTAAACTAATTCAGATTTTGAGACCATGGGTATTTGAGGCAAAAGTATATAAAGCTGAGTCATCTAAATTAGGAAATATAGGCTTTC
Source organism: Massospora cicadina (assembly GCA_022478985.1). Lineage (NCBI taxonomy): Eukaryota > Fungi > Entomophthoromycota > Entomophthoromycetes > Entomophthorales > Entomophthoraceae > Massospora > Massospora cicadina. Next base: position 14,869 of record JAKSZP010004705.1, read on the forward strand.
GCCCTATCAGATCGAAGATAAATATTTTGAGGCAAAACTGACCCGTGTGGTAATGATTTGATGAATTGTATCCAATCACCAGCGAGTAAAATCTTCTCACCTCAGTGGTGGTCAGACTCATGTGGTAATGATTGGTTAAATTGCACCCTATCATTGTTGAGTAAAATCTTCTCACCTTGGAGGTGTTCAAACCCATGTGGTGACAAATACCCCAAATTTGGCCAAGAAGTCGGAATAATCCTATTATTAGTTATTACCTTTTTAAGCCATTTTTTTGTTATAAGCCATATTTTTCAATAGTTAGGATTCCACTGAGAATTTGCCAAGGTCTTTTCGCCATTTGTACTCATATCATTGATAACCACAATATTATTTGATGATCAGGCAGGAGATGGGCCAATCATAATAGCAGATTTGGGAGCACTAATACTTCCAACATTCTTTTTCTTAAGTCAAGAAGGAGAATGTCTGACATTGCCCCCTCAAGAATGTTGGGAGGGGTGTAGGGTTGCAAGAAGCGGCCATGTACCCGTTTTATGATAGTTCCTGTAGCCAAAGACTTTATAGAATACTCATTTCCTCTCTTATACATGATGGTAAATGGCCCCTCCTAGTTTGATCCAAGTTTGCCACTTTGGGGAGTTATGCAATTCTGGTAATATAAAACCCTATCTGACACTTGGTAAGAAAGTAGAGTAGCTCAGAGCTCATTGGCAACTTGGCCTTCTTTAGTAACCATTTTTGCGAGTTTGGTACAATGTATAGGTAAGGCGGAAAGCAGGTGCTCATCCAGGCAAGAGTATTCCTTCTTGCTGGGTTCTTCATGGGCTAGAACTAAGGGGACTTCATAATTGAGCAATGAAAAGAACTCTTGCTTCATATTGATAATGCCATCATTTCAAATTATAAACTGAGTACCTATAAGCATATAATAATCATTATTATCCAAAGCCACTGCAGGGGCTGATAGAATAAGCTTCCCAATATGAATGGGAAGGGATGAGTAAGCACCCAGTGCGCGGGTGTTGTTAGGACCAGCAGTTCCAAAGTCTTGGTTATACTCCAAGTCAGGGGCAAGTTTGATCTTTTTCATCAACTTGGAGGAGATTATGTTCACCGGGGAGCCTGTATCTAAGATAGCCATCGCCTGAACTTTTTGGATAACCACTTTGACCTACGTAAGTATCCCCCCAAAAGGGGGCAATAGCGCTAAGACCTCCTTAAGATGGAAATTGGAGGTAATTTGCACGCAGTCTCAGGGTAATTATCCTGGATGGACTGCATGGTATGGCCATGCTGGATAGGGCGAATAAGGTGAGACAACACCTCATCTGCATCGCTGGTAGTATTGATAATGACTGGCTCCCCTAGAACTTGGCAGAGATACGTCTCTCTTCAGGTATGGTGGCTTCATCCACTCCTCCAGCGTTCAGGCGATCAGGGACTTCCACTTCAGCAGGTCCTCCTACAATGTAATAGCCAACCTCATCCGTACCCCCCTCAAAATCATCCCCTGGGGTATTAGTAACGCGAGGTACTAGCATAAGTTGTTTATATGAGTCAGGCACATGAGATTTGTCAGCAATAGGTGTGCCTTTCCCTACGCTGACATTTCTTTTCCCTGTTCCTGTTCCTCGGCGTAAAGGACAAATTAAGCTCAATAGGAGCTGATCAGCGTCGCTGGCTGTGTCAATAGTTTCCATACAACCTATAACTTGGCGGAGGTAAGTATCCTTTGGTATGGTAGTTTCATCTACTACTTCGGCGTTTAGGTGATCAGGGACCTCCACTTCCGCGGGAGCTCCCAATAATTAGTACCCAACATCATTGTAACCCCCCTCAGAGTCAGCCTTAGGGGTATTGTCAACCATGGGCAAGGTTGTAATTAAAATGGGGGAGACAGCCATGAGAGGTGGGGTAATTAGCTTCGCTTTAACCGGCATTTTCACAGTTCTAGTAGTTCTGGAGGATATACCCTTAGAGCGCGCACCTATTGGCTGAGCTGAAGGGGAAACCACAGTAGGGATCTCCGCTTTACATTAATGAGAAATGTCCAATTTAAGTCGCACTGAAACAGCAGGTTTTGCAGGGAGAATAGGCACAGGTGGCCTCACCTCCAACGATTCAATAGGCTGCAGCTCACCTAAAGGAATATGGGCGAAATCTAACAAAGCCTCTTTTATATCACGGAAAGTTGTGAAATGGCGTTTCACTAATATGATATGCCTGGTGAGAGAGGGGTGTGAAGCTAACCCTGTTAGTATGGCGGCGATAGTATCATCTAGGGTAAGCAGATTAGACATAGCCAACCTTTGAGCAGTGAGATAGAACCGCTCAGCAAAACTAAAGAGGGTTTCACCCTCATACATGGTAAGGCGCATAAAAGCCTGTTTTTCCCTGTGTAAGCTATGCTTGGATCCGAATTTAGCCAAGAGGGCCTTCTTAACATCTGGCCAAATGTGCTGAGGATCCAGGTGAGGAACGATCAGCTCTTGGGCTTTGCGGCTTAAACAGGGAAAAATGTACTGAACTTTCTGTTTGTCAGTGGCGCCATCCATCGCAGCTTCATAAACGTACAGAAAGGAAGCAATGCTCCCTTCACCCGGGGTGTATCTTTCCTTTATAGGTAATTTAAATGGCTGTTGCTCTAACTTTTTGATATGGGAGAAAGAGCTGGCTAGTTGCTTCTTGAGAGCAACTAATCGTAATTCAGGAGAGCTGCTCATGTTTACAGCCTCCATTGTTTTAATACTTATTGAAGTATTCAGGGTGATCCCCTGTAGTGAGCACCAGTTTGTGGGATCCGACAATGGATGCCACAAATATGATGTTTATAGTCAGAAATTTACTTTTTAATAATAGTAATAGATAACGCTTTGTTAAAGTTTTTTATGTTTTTTATTGTTAAGTTGGGCCAAACCAAAGAAGGTCCTTTTCTTAATACTAGTTTTTCCTATTTAAACTAGTTTGGATTTTGAGACCATGGATATTCAAGGCAAAAGTATATAAAGCTGAGTCATCTAAATTAGGAAATATAGGCTTTCAGACTATCAGATCGAAGATAAACATTTTGAGGCAAAACTGACCCATGTGGTAGCAATCTGATGAATTGTATCCAATCACCAGCGAGTAAATCTTCTCACCTCAGTGGTGGTCAGACTCATGTGGTAATTAATGGTTAATTTTTACCCTATCATTGTCAAATAAAATCTTTGCACCTCAGCAGTGGTCAGACTCGGGTGGTAATGATTGGTTAATTTGCACCCAAACATCGACAGCTAAAATTTTATCACCTCAGGAGGGTTCAGATCTGAGTGGTAATGATTGGTTAATTTGCACCCAAACATCGACAGCTAAAATCTTATCACCTCAGAGGTGTTCAAACCTGTGTGGTGATGAACACCCTGAATTTGGCTGAGAAGTCAGAATAATCCTATTATTAGTTATTACTTTATTTAAGCCGTATTTTGTTAAAAGCCAAATTTTTCTGGTAGTTAGGATTCCACTGAGAATCCGCCAAGGTATTTTCACCATTTGTACTCATATCATTGATAACCACAATATTATTTGATGATTGTGCAGGAGATGGGCCAATCATAATAGCAGATTTGGGAGCACTAATACTTCCAACATTCTTTTTTTAAGTCAAGAAGGAGAATGTCTGACATGTTTGCTGACCAATTCATGGTGAAAGCCCATGTGCTGATAGGGGCAGGGACTTTGTCTGAATCAAATTTGAGCATTTCAATGACCTCTGCGGTGAAGCCATACCATGAGCTTTACAACGTCATGACTCCAATTTTGGATGATGACGTACCCCTGCTCAAGGCTGTTCATTTTTTTGCCAATTATCCGCTACCTTTCCTTTATTTAATACAAAGAGGAAACACTCTGCCATTGCCACTGGACCTTCTTATTTGAGGAATTTCATCTGTCCTGGTCAGATTCTGCCTACCAATCCACAGATGTTTGTCTTCCCCTACAGTCCTGCTTATGAAATTGTCAGCAGCTCAACTAACAACCTGGACCTAATTAGTAGATCATCAGCAATCACCCTATCACCTGGCCCTGGTTACGCCGGTCATCAACAATCAAACTATCAACTCATTTTTCTTATGAGAACCAAGGACGTGGAATTTGCAGGGTTAATTGTTTTAAATGTGGTCAACCTGGCCACCTTGCACGAAGTTGCCCTACCCGCCAAGTTCACTACATGCAACAGGATCATTACTACCAGGTAAAAGATGGAGTGGAGTAGAGACGGGGATCTCTACCTCCTCTATCACAACCCCAAACATACCACCTGAACCTATTGTAGTGTATCCAGCGAAAGTCCCCCAATATAATGAAAGATTTTTATACCAGAAACTGGTTGGAGGAGTGAGTGTACTGACATGGGTGCAAGCCAAGGACCCAGCGGATGAAGGTTTCAGAAGCAATTGAAGCCATATACCTGTCAAATGTTTGACCAAGCCTCTTCAGACAAGCTGGATCTAGCTGAAAATTCAACTTCTCTGAAAGATGTAAATGTCGCCCTTCTGGTAGATACTATTGCCAAAGAATATCTTAAAGTTGATGAGGGGATTATGAGCTTCCTTGGGAAAAAGAGAACCCTTAAACGTCCACGTATTAAACAGTCAATATTCTTCTTATTCTGAGTGTACATACTGTGATATTTTTGTAGAAAAAATTTGAGTTTGCGTATAATAGATACAAGCACCCCATTCAACATAGTTTCCACCAAGTTGGTGGAGAATTTATGTTAAAGCCTGTTGTAGAATATCAAATAATATATGGGACTGCTGGAGTGAAAAGCACGGCCTCTGAGGATGCTTATAGAGCTCTACCTTTGCAGTTTAGGTCAATTGTCGTTGTAGCTCCAGCAATAGTGCTGCCAAACAAAAAAACATAATCTGTTAGTTAGAACTGCTTTCATGCGACGCTTTGGGTCTGTCATTGACATGACAAAGGAGACTCCGAAATTTTGGGACAGCGGTCCCAATTTAATTTACCTCCAGCGGATTACCAAAGGATCTGGTGCACATGGGACATACCAACCTTGCATATGGTGCTGGGGTGATTCCAGTTTGCTATTATTGATTAAAGAGCAAGATCCTGACCTTCCCCAGCAGATACGTGAATATCAAGGGCTGCCACTCAGAGCTTCTGGACCTATATCTATACCCTCTGGACACCAAGTAATAGTAAACACTGGGTTAGAGGTGGAAGTGAAAGCTGGGCTTTATGGGGAGTCATTGGGCCTTATCAGCAAATGTGGTTTGAGCCTCATGTTGCTTCAGGTATTATAATTCCAGAACTTGAGGTGATCAAGTTTCTGCTATCAAATCTACAGAACATACTATTGTAAATCTTCTGGCATCAAATAGTGGCATATATACACTTGACTCCAGTTGAGGAGGTTTTTCAGGTTCATGAGTTTAGGTTACTTGATATATTTGGTCTACCCGGTGAGCTTTAGCCTGGCATAATGATGGTAGAACTGTGGAAGGATTTAATTGGGTTATTGGAAGAACAAAAAGACCAAGCGATAGCTTTATTTCAGAATTATAAGGAGACTTTTGCTGTTGATGAACATGATTTAGGGTACGCGTGGGGAGGATCCATTAAACACAGAGGATCATCCCCCCCATAAGGTCCAAGCCAATCCTTCAATCAAGAGAAGCTTAATAAAGTTTTCACCAAGGAAATTGATTAGATGCTGGAGCAAGGGATATTTAAACTGTCTAAGATTCCATGGACTTTTCCCGTTCTGATTGTAATAAAGAAGGATGGTACCATCTGGATAGTAATAAACTACCATAAGCTCAACAGTATAACTAATAAGGACTCATATCCCTTGCCTCAGATTATCAATGCTTTGAATCATTTATGAGGAGCTCGCTACTTCTCAGCAATGGATCTGATATCAGGTTAATGGCAAATCAAGTTGCCTGCAACGGAACAGGAGAAATGCGTCTAAACACATCCAAAGGGCTTTTCCAACTGACATATATGCCTCAAGGGCTATGTGATGCCCCAGCTACATTCCAACGATCTATGGTCACTATCCTTGGTTACCTGAAGCTGTTGTGCATCCTTAACGACCTCAATGACATTAATGTTTTTCCCTGAACTTTAATTGAGCACCTTGACCATCTAGAAGAGGTATTCCGCCAGCTTGCTTATGCAAACATCAATACTAAGCCTCATATATGTCATTTCTTCAAAAATCAGACGGAATACCTGGGTTTGTGGTAGACTTAAAGGAGCTGAAACCACAGAAATCCAAGGTGGAGGCCATCCAAAAAATGACTACGCCAAACAGTAAGCGTGATATACGGATATTTTTGGGAATGGTCATCTACTACTGGCGCTTCATCCCTAATTTCAGCTGTATTGGGGGTTCCTCTATTTGAGTTAATAAAAAAGGATGTCATGTTCAAATGGACGGAACACTGATAATGCTCCTTTGGCATACTTCGGATAGCACTAATCAGTGTGTAGGTGCTATGCTATCCAAAATTTGATAAAGAGTTCATTGCCCAGATGGATGCATCCCTTTCCGCTGTAGGGGCGACCCTATCCTAAAAAAATGACGAGGGGGAGGAGCACCCAGTGGCATACTGCAGTTGGAGCTTGACATGCCATGAACGTAATTATACTGTAACTGAGTGGGAGTGCTTAGCTGTGATCTACATGTATAAGAAATTTAGGGTGTACTTTCATGGGGTGAAGTTTAAAATCATAATGGATCATATTTGTTACGCTAGCTGCAGAACCTCAAGGAGCTTGAAGGGCGCCTAGCCCAATGGGCCCTCAAGCTGCAGGCGTATGACTTTGAGATCCTTCGCTGACCTGGAGCCAAACACCAGAACGCCGATTACTTTTCAAGATTGCCAACAGTTGTCATCACAGTGGATTTGAGTGATGTGATGTACAACAAAATGCTCAGCGGGAAATATAATGATAAGCAGCCTCAAGTCATAAAGGCGCTAAATGAGATGAGAGCTAATACTTTTCAAAAGAATGGGGAGTTGTACAAATGGATTAAAGAATCTACGGTGAACTTCCTGTGGCCCTTGGCACAGCCTAGTGTTATCATGAATGCACATAAGGCAGTCGGTCATGGTGGCATGAGAAAGATGTTGAAATTGTTGCGCCCTTGGTATTTATTAAGAAACATGAACTTTGACATGCTTGAAACCTTTCCTGCTGCCAACAGTGCCAAGTGGAAAAACCGTTCTGCCATAAGACTTCATACCAGTTATTGAAACCACATTTTGCTTGGCATACAATTTTCCTTGATGTCTTTGGCCCTCTGCCAATGGAAGCTAACTAGTACAAATACATTCTGGTGGCTATCAACCACTTGACCGGGTGGGTTGAAGCATGGGTAATATGGGATTTGGGGGCAGTCACAGTGGCCAAGTTTATAATGGAATGTATTATACAGTGGGATGGCTGCCCTCAGTTCATTATTACCAATAATAGAACCAACTTCATCTTGCACATCCTTTAAAAGTTGAATGAGCTGATGGGCATCCACGGGGTTCTGATGACCCCATACCAAACCCAAGTTCAACGGGATGGTTGAGCGAGTTAATGAGACCCTGGTGAAAATACTCCAGAAAATGGTAAAGGATCGATCTTCCAATTGGAATTCCCCCTTTCCACCATTGTTTTTGTATACAATATTAACTATCATTCTGCCATGGGGAAGCGTCCCTTTCAATTACTATTCAGATGACACCCTGCTCTTCTGGCACTGCTTTATGTTTGTTTATAAGATACTGGCGGAATGAACCCCCACCGTTATTTAACTACCCTAGTGAACACATCAATCAAGTTGCAAACTAAGGCAAACTCCTTCAGTTTAGCAAAGAATATAAGGAATCAGGATGCCAATTGGGAAATGTGTAGTAAACTGGCTCAGTTCAAAGACAGAGAGCTGGTTATAATCCACGACCAGCACAGTTTTGTTCATAAGAACAATTTGGCTAGCATCAGGATTGATCCATTTAGAATCATTGAGAAAACAGGTGTTGATGCCTATACTATCAAGGATCCCACAAGTGGACAGATTAAAAACTGAGTGCATGCAAAGTTTCTTAGGGTCTATAAACAATAGGAGACTTATAGTCCAGTCAAGGGGAATATTGTCAATATTATGATATGACCATATGGTAAGCCCTAAATAACCACAGCGGATTGGCTAGAATCTGCCAACCATGATTTACATTGTATGAATATTTGAACGACTTGGGATGAGGCAATATTGGATCAGAAAGGGTTATTATTGGATCACCTCCAATTAAACCAATAAGGTAATATCTAGTTTTTGACAAATATTGAGTAGATCTTCTCAACCTAGGTATAGGGAATTTAAGAATACCATACTCTGCCAGATCTAATGAGAATACGATGGAACCAAATAGTTTAAGCCAGAGGAGTGGTATCAACTAAAGTTGCTGATATATAAGTGAGATGGGACAATTGAAGAAGGAGGCTGTTAATAGGAAACTGGAGAGCAGAGCAGACGGCATCTTCTAATATTAACTTATAATAAAGAAGTGTGTCGGGAACAATTGGTCCATATATATTAAGTTATTAAGTTGTCTCAGGGAAGATGATTTCTCATATTGTCTGCCCATTGCTCAGTGGTCTTTTACCCTGTGCAATCTTCTTGGCGTATATTACCTATATTTCTAAAAAACTATAACCCCATGCTTCTCACATAAACAGCTGTATGTGGCCTGCTCACACGTCAGAAAACCTTCTGATTTATTGTGTACACACAAATGTAAAGACAGAAAATATTGTGTATCAAAAGTTCTTTAATAAACATAATTAAAACACAAATACTTTCTTTCTTTAGAGTGGCATTGCAACGCACGCTGGGTACTTGTACTAAATATAATATTTTATTAATATGAAAACCTCATGAATAAAGTTGTGGACAACAGCTATTTATTTATAAGAAATCTACTTTAATTGAACTTTATTAATTAAACTAACGTTTTTTATTACATACAACTTGAACCTCCATTGTGAAGCATGGGTATTCTGCTAGTTAGTAATAATTTTTTTAAATGTGCATAGTATAAAGCTCAACCTAAAACTTTATATTAAGTGGGAAGCCTATCACCGCATGCAACCTTACCCCGTTTGAAAACTAGGCTGAAACCCAACCCATGTATCCTTAATTTCTCACCCCACCAACTCAGGTTATGGAAAGGTTGTGGTTGTTTATTTAATTTTAAAGTTGTTGGGTCATGTTGCGAAGTTTATATCCTCTTCAATAGGAACCTCATTAGTGTGCCAGGCCAGAAGTATGAAGACTGATAGCCCTTGCTGGTTTGCCTTCATAGCACCTTCTACTATAAGTCTGCATTGTAACTCCCCAAAAAACATGGTTAAGCATCCTTTTCATTTCCCTCAAGATTAATCTCCTTCAGTTTCTCAATGTGTCCACTAACTTGTTAAGTCTCTTGTGGGGCTTCCATGTAGATCCAGATAGGTGAGTTGGTAGCGCTGACCACTCCAGGTGCATTAACCCAGCACCTAACCTTGAGGATCTTCAGTTCCACCTCTACCAGATAAGCTAACCTTCATCCACTTCAAACTAATAAAGGTAGATGATAGAAAGATTTTTTTATCAAAAGAAAATCCAACTATAAATACTTAGGCATTTCTATTGTAATCTGCTGATTACCTATCAAAGTCATAAGCGTTCATTGCCATCATTTCTTAAAATCAACAGCACTCCTTCTGGCAATTTTCCCCTCCTTAATTCATCACCATTGACACCAGATATTATGTCAATCCATCCTCAGCATCAGTCACAGGTCAATGTACAAAATTTCTTATTTATAAATCACTTCAAATATCTTTTCAGCTTTAGTTGTTAGTAATTCTAAAATTTAGTTGGTGAAATGTCCATCTCGCTTTGCTATTAGATCACTCAGTACCAAAGCTAGTGATCTGATTATCCTCATAATAAGTCACTGGCTAATACCAAATAGTATAAGGTTAGATTATCCTTGGCATCAGTCGCCAGTGATCCTGAACACTTCAACAACAGATTGGCAATCTTCCTTTAGTTGCTGGTTCATCCTTAGTCCTAATTCACTAATAAACCCATAGTAGTAAGGGGAGGATACCCCAGTGGTAGAATAGGGACCTCTACTGCTGTTTCCCCAAGTTTAATTCCAGTACAGGAACTTTGGGTAGGGGACAACTATGACTGTGTTGGCATTGCGCAACAATGCCCCAAACTGAGATAGCGAATAGCAAAGGTGGTCCATGGAGTTCCTGGCCTATCATATACTGCGCATGGAGGTTTTCCAGATTTTATCCTCCTTTCCCATTCATTCGATTTTCCATTAATTGGTGAAGTATCATCCCCATGTCAGCCCACCTCAAATAAAATAAACCCAAAGTAACTAATAATTATACTTTATCAATGATCTTTGGCTCCAGTTGCAGTAATCAGAATAGACTGATTGCTTATTGGGAATCATCCCTGATAGTTTCCAGATCTGGCGGATCCTTGAAAAAGCTCAACCCAACTGAATGAGGGTCACAAATTGATCATTTATCATCAATTATCTTATCAAGCTAGGAGATTATTCCGCAACCATCCTTGACTAATCAAGCCATAATTTTGTTATTTTTTTTAGTACTAGATGGTCCCAACCCGAGGGGGGAGAATATAATTTGTTATTCATAGGAGAAATCCATCAGGTTAAAACTTTTTTTCACCACTAGGTGGTATCCATCTGGTTAAAATCTCACCAGGTCAGTGCCGCAAAACTTAATCTAAAATTATCACATCAAAGGTTTAAATTGCAACTGCAAAGTAAGGGTTACAGTGTAACTTGCCTTCACCTAAATTAGGATATCTGTTGGGCAGTTCCTTTTAGGACTTAAACTCTACTAAGAAGAACTTCATGAAGGTTCAATAGTTAATTAAATATATATAAGCTAGGTTTGAGTATAAAAACTATATATGATGAGACGAGGCTCATACAAGCGCAGGGTGCAAAACTTTATAAAGTTGCCCCCATAGTTCAACCCTACTTTAACCTTAATAGGGAATAAGTATACTTTTAGAGTTATGTACCAACTTCTAAATAGAGACGATAGGTAACAATAAGGGTTATAGATTTTGGTGTTCTATTAGACTATAAGTAAGTTCTTCTTGGCCTCTAACTTCCCGCCCCAAACTTTTAATTAATTTCAGCCATGAACGAGTATAAGTCTTACCCCCATGTTATCACCTTTAGGTAAATTTATCATCATCCCAAAACATTTAAGTTTAATCATTAAAATAGCTTTTTCCGTAATACAAAAATTAGTGAAAACTACCTGATAGCTCAGGGAAAAAGTTTCTTTCAGTTGATAGAAGAAATTATCTAGATAATCTTATGGTTAGATGACAGTAAGTTATGGGCAGAGGTGGATCAAATTTAAGTTCTAAAGCTTGATATTAGGCCTATAATCCCAGAATATAAGTGAGTTTATTCTTTATATATAACTGGCTTTCAAAATATTATCATAGCGTTATCTTTCTCTCATTAGAAACATTTGATTGATAATAACCATTGCGATTTGACTTCACCTAAGCTAATAAAAGTACCATAAGAGCGGATTAAATATGTTTAAAAAGGATAACTGGCAGTACGCCACTGTAGCTATAGGGGGCCACCTAATGGTCATGCTAAAATCTTTGGTAAAAAGCGTATGTTCAAGAAATCCCCAGTGCTTACAGAGCACTTTACAAATAACGCCAGAGGTCCACCCCTTACAAATTTGTTCCTTCAATTTTACCATAAGCAAATGTTATATCATCAGATTCCCATTACATTCTAATCTCGCAGGTGCACCACACCCTCTACGTTTATTGTGGGGTAATTGACTCCATCTTTATTGAGAAGGTATCTGAGCAGCCGGAGAAAAATTACCTGCTGCTAATTTCCTCAAAGGAATCTTTGATTGCAGTTAGTTCCGATTAAGATTTCCTACCACAGAGGCAGCTGATGAAGCTGCAAAGGTAAAAGTTGAAGTTAAGATTTGTAGAGTCAAACATTATATGTGTGGAACGCACTTGCTGGAATTAATAAACTATTTTTACTAGTTTTGAAAACTTTCCCAGTACCCCCCTCGCAACAAAATTGAATAAAACCTTTTAAGAGGGCTTGAAAATGTATGGGGTTATCAAGCAGTCTGAGTTACAAAACTTCTGCTTAATGCTAAAGCTCACCAGTGGCAAAGCTATTGCTGTTATTGAACCCCATGAACAGATCTGACATGACTCAACTAAAATTCCCTGAGGTCTCTGTTATAAAATCCTTATGCTACCAACTCTGAATCATTTTATGTCCACCCTGAAAAGGCAGCCCCATTTGCACTGGGTGCATAAACTGTGTCACAAGGCACATGCTTGATCTTTTTAAGGGAATGAGTAGGAAGATCCTGAAAAGAAAATTTAATGGGTGAACAACATCTCAATTTTGCACTAACTGATGATGATCACCCTTTTGCGTAAGGTGAATCAAGTGAATATTTAGTTATGACCCTATGTCCGCTAAACAGCATAAAGCACAACAAAAAGCGCTGAAAAGAGCTTCCAAGAAGGCAGCACAGAATCAAACCCAGAATATACTCTCAAGTCCTGATGACACTGGAAGCATACCCTTCTCCCAGCACCAAGCACCATCAGTGAGTGCTCAGAAAGCGTATTGACCTATGAAATACTCAGAGGCATTCAATCTGGATCCATTTGCCACATTACACAATATTTATTCAACTGATGAAAATGAAAATGGGTACTCTCATTTTAAACCTTCCAACAAATGATTGTCCAAAAGGTTATACTGAATTTGGCTCAAAACCTCCTCTCTGAACCAAAATCTTTGATTACACTCACATTAAGGACTAAATTCAGGTAATTGTCATCCCACCAAAAGCCAAGATGGTCCTATGGGCACGGCTGAGTCTAATGACCCAGCTCAACGCTCATAGAGCTGCACGAGCACCCAAATCAAGATAGGAAGCTCAACATTACAGGATCTAGGGCTTCCACACCCATGTCAAAAAGCTTAAATCCTTACGCAATCTTCCAGCTGATATCTTGGAAATTCAAGAAACACACTATTTGGCAGGAGAGGAGGAGTAGTCAAAAGCTCTTTTTCCTATGGACTCCACTTGGTCTAAGTACAGTGTACATCTTTGCCCTACCAAAGGGAGTGAAAAAGTTAAAACTTAAAAATTTTAAATGAATGTGAACTTGCAATAACATTATTAGGATAAATGAGGAGTTCACGCTCATCAACATATATGCCTTTAATAACTCAGCTGACCACATTGACTTTCTCTTAAGCATATAGCAATAAAATTTACCACATAACACATTTGTGCTGGGTGGTTTTAACTGTTGGTCTAGTGCTGCAACTGACCGTTGGCCACTCATATCTCAATACTTACCTGACATATTGAATTTATAGTACTAAAGTCACAGAGGGTTATTTGATCCGCTCCCTAGTGAATATCCTGGGGTAATGCACATGGCATGGTCGCTTATACAAGAGGGCAGATTGTTGTCTATGACCTGCATTGACTACATTATTACCCCCTAAACTTAAAGCCAAGAGTATCCAGGTTTGATACTACTGTGGTGCGATATTCAGACCACTAATCAGCTAAAATCACCCTAGCCACACCTGATCAACCAATCAATCAACCACGCTGGAATAAATTAGTTACTGATACAATAACCAGCGAGGAGTTTTCACGGTGGCTGAAACAACAAGCATTTTTACCTCATATGATGTGCCTATTTTTCAAAGATCACTTGGTAACATGGGGTCTGATGAAACAACACAACACTGCTGCCGCAAAGTGGATATCCATGCGTCGGCATTATGCATATACAGCAGCAGCTACCCGCCTTCTGCGCTCTCTTGCCCATCAGGAAAGAAACGCCTCACGTAGGGGTTACAGACCATCTTGGACTTATGAATGGGTTGCTAAAACTATTAATTTGTAAGAGCTAGATATTGAAAATCTACACCGTTTATGCATCTTAGCTGGTGTCTCTCAGATCACTATAAGGGAGAATATAATAAGATACTTTATGCATTAATTTACTGTATAGAAACAAGTTATTTTTTCACCCAGGTTTAAATAAGCTCAGGCATAATTGTTTTCTCCCACAGTGATGTATCTGAAACAGCACACCGATTTTACACCATCTTGTATCAAGCTGATGAATGTAACCTAGAGGATATACAACAGTTTTTATCCAAAATAAAGAACTACTTCTCTTTTAACTTATATAGTCTTGTTATTTTGTTTCTAATGAAGAACTATGGGATGCTGTACTCAGGGCACCTCACCAAAAGATCCCTGGCCCAGATGGTACTCCTTATGATTTCTATCAGACACACTTCAATTAAACCGCGCTTTTACTTAAATCTCTAGCAATAAATGCTTACTATAAACTCACCTGTAGCTGGGTGGGTCAGAAAACTTTGTTGTCACGGATTTGGCTAAGAAGAATTAGACTGGGATCGCAGTCAGTGTGCGCAAGCACCCAGTGGAGGCCCCAGAATGCCAAAGGCATATCAGTCCAAGCAACTAATCGAATTGGGGTTCTATGGGAGATGTGAGGAAAGCAAAAGTTTAGTAATGTACTGAAGGCCCCCAAGGCAAACCAGATGGTTGCATTGGGGGCAACCACGAGTCTTGCGGGGCAACCCCCAAGGGTGGGAGAGGCAGGGAGGATGACGACTCCTCCAGGGTATGCGGTTGCTGGCCTTTGGATTCAGATAGGGGGGCTTGCGCGCCAGCGAGGGATGGCTCAGAGGCTGTCACGTTATTGTATATATGAGCGGAGGTATGGCAAACCCCATGAGAGGGGCTGGGACTGAGATTCCCCTGGAGGGGCGCTCTAGGTCCTGCTGGTGGACTGAGCTGGTAGCGGCTGAGGTGATTATGGAAGGTGAGTCCATAAGCGGCGAGGCAGGGGCGCCCAGGTGCTGCTCTAGCCAGGGAGAAGTTTTGGAGGACTTGACAAATGTACGGATGGAAGGGTTTCCATTAAACAGACACATAAAAATGAATGAAGCAGCGGGTTTGTCATTGGGGGTGAGGCAGATTATTGCATTTACAATCCGTGCCACATGGTGGGATCAGGCGACTGGATAATCCAGTTGGCAAACAACGGCAGGAGGATTTGGGCAACAGCACGTTTTGTCAGATTGAACGGCGGAATTTTTTTTTAAATTTTAAATGGTAGACGGAGCCCGCGGCAAGCTAGATGGATAATTCATATTATATTCAACAAAAGGAAATATAATGAACTAACAACTACCCTTGGCTGGGGCAATTGCCTTTTAAACTAGGCTATATGCATGGGTAGTTATCAAGGAATTGGTCATTTGGGGGTTGGGGAAGGGATTGGTTGTCTGTCTTGGAGGGGGATCAAAGGCTGCTCCCAATTATGGCAAAAGCTTAGAAACTTTTGCAAAATTTTCTAAATACTTGGGGCCAAACCAAGTCAATACTACTGATCCAGGTCTAAAAAGACTTGAGTCAGCCTGTTCGCATGGCTTGGGTGGTCCATATTTGTCCTGGGAGGCAGGGGTCCTTGGATTGGACTATTTGTAATTTGAGCTGATCCCTCAATTGGGCTACTCATATGATCTAAACTCTCTGGATTCGTTTAGGAGTGTTGGGGCAGATGATCCGAGTCATTTGGGACTGGGTTTGCGATCCAAGCTGTATTCTGATCTGGTTTCTGAAGCAGGCAAGTCTGGACAAGATCCCTAGTTCATGAATTTCTGGCCAGGCTCCGATGTTGGGAATTGCCATTTTACCAAACTTTGGACATGGTTTGCCGGGGGAGTGGGTGGTCCCAGGGGCCTCTCCATGCCCCCTGATGTGTGCAATAACTTGAAGACCCCTTCTATCAAAATTACCAGGATTGAAGAGAGGGGAAGAGATGAAAATGGGATATCTCTGGGTGGGAAAGCTGTCACTCAGCGCTCATCTATCACATAAGCTAGGAAGCCAAGCTGTGACAGAGGGTCCACTGGAGCCTTGGGGCTCCTTTTTGTCTGAAAGGGGTGCTGATCCCTATCCATTTGCAAGGGCTGGTCCCCAAAACTTACACCGCCCTTTCCTTTTTCAACAGTGGGATTCCACCCCTGGGGGCAAGGACCAAAGCATTGTTCTTGTGACGCTCTGGTAACTTTAAGGCCAGAATGGCCGCAATCTTCTGAGAAGAGTGGGGGGCTGTCAGGTGGGAGGTGTGGAATTCCTCTATCATGTCCTTGAAGTTTGTACAATCGCGTGCGTTCACCCAGCTGTTCTCATATGAGGGGTAACCTTTCCAGGTGACCAAGTACTGAATGGATTGGCAGGACCTTTGGGAAGCTACAATGGTTTCCTCCTCCACTTCCTGGGATTCCCCAATGATGATTGGCTTTGGGGATGTTGGCCTTCCTCCCTTAAAAGGGGAATGAAGGGAGGTGTGGAAGACATTGTACTGCTTCCAGTGCGCGGGAAGTCTCAGGCGGTATGCTCCATTGCCTAAGTCCTTCACAACCCTGAAGGGTCCTAAGCATTTGGCTGCAAGCTTGCGGATGGGGGCTTTTTAGGGGAAGATTGCTGATATCTAATATGACAGGGGAACCAGCCATGATCTCATGCCCCAGAAGACGCTTCTGATCAGAAAACTTCTTGTAGTCCTCGATGGACTTTGTCAAGTGTTTGCAAACCAGGTTGTGCATCTCATGGAGAGAGCTTTTATAGTCCATGGCAGTGGGAACTGCTGAGGAGAGTCGGGGACAAATATGGAAAGAGGGGCTATACCCCAGAGTGGCCTCAAAGGGAGAGAAGCTGGTTGAGGAATGGAGGGAGTTGTTGTATGGGAACTGTTCTAGGGGTAGGTCCTTGGCCCAGGTGTCTTGAAAGGCCATCGCATAGCAGCACAAGTACTTCCCCAGTGCCTGGTTCACCGGCTCAGTCTGCCCATCAGAATGGGGGTGGTAGGCAGTGGTTCTACATGGCTTGATGTGAAGGAGGGTCAACAACTCTTCCCAGAACCGGGCTGTGAACTGGGGTCCCCTGTCACTTACTATCTCCTTGGGGAGACCAAACATGGCAAAGACATGGTTGACAAATAAATTTGCGGTCTACACCACAGTAATAGAAGAGAGGCAGGGGATGAAGAGTGCAAAGTTGGTAAATTGGTCCACAAATATCATTATTGCATCTTAGCCACAGGAGGGTGGGAGCTTCATGATGAAGTCCACTGAGACTGAAGTCCATGGCCCCTCAGCCTGCTGCAAGGGGTGGAACAAACCCTTCTTTCTAGAATGATCTGATTTTGCCCGGGTGCAGGTGACAAACGAGTGATTTAATCAGGAATTTCCTTTGAGGACCTGGGCCAATTATAGGTTCTCTTTATGAGATCTGCACACTTTTTGATACTGGGGTAGCCAATGGTCTGGGGGACGTGGTGTTCCTCAATGACATGGCTGCATAGAGAAGGAGGAATACAAACCTGATCATGGAACCAGATTGTTCCATCCTGAAAGGTATATGGAGTTCTCTTGCAGCGCATGGACTCTAAGTCAGCAAGGAACTCAATTCCTTCAGGGCAGCAGGTTTGGGAAGCGGGACACATGGGAGGAGCGGAGTGTCAGGGTCTACATAAGCAAAGGATACAGTAGGGGGGCCAATGAGAGGATTTGGGAGGGGGGCACTACCATCATAAGGTCTAATGGGTCTTCCTCCCCGGTGGGAAACAGGGAGGAGTTATGGCTGAGAATGTCTTGCAAGACGTTCAGGGGACCTTTGACAAATTTATACTCAAAATAGAACCCACAGAAGTCTTGGTATTTGCGAGTTTTCTGGTGTCATAGCTGCTGAGGTTTGCGGTAGTAGAGCAGGGCCTTATGGTCCATCCAAATGGTGATTTCAGCAGGGCGCCCTGCAGGGGGCATTGCCAGTGGGTGAGTGAACACGCCACAGCCGCTAGCTCCTTATCATATATTGGCCATGCTTGCTCTGTTGCAGTAAACTTTCGGGAGTAATAGGCCACTGGGTGCTCAGCTCCCTCGTGCTCCTGTAGCAGCACGGCACCCACTGACACTGACGAGGCATCTCAGGCTACTATGAAGATTTGACATGTCAGCATGCCGCAGGATGGGGGCTGTGATAAACATCTCCTTGATAGCCTCAAAGGCCTGCTGGCACTTGGGGGACCATTTAAAGGGGGCGTTCTTCCCGGTGAGGGGGTTCAGAGGTGCTGCCAGTTGGGCAAGAGTGGGGGAAAATTTCTTCAAAAAGGTGACGGTACCAAGAAATCTGCGAAGCTGTTTTTGAGTGGTTGGGGTAGGCCAAGACTGAATAGCCTCCAGCTTGCAGGGGAGGATGGCATACGCATCCATTAGGACGAGATACCCTAGGAAGGTAACCTTGTTCCTGAAGAATTCAAACTTGGAGGGTCTAACAAATAACTATGCCTAGTGGAGAGCTGCCACTACTGCTTCGAGGTCCCTGGCGTGTTGTTCAGGGGTGGGGGAATGGACCAAAATGTTATCAGTATAGGCCACCGTGCATGAGAAGTGCAAGCCCTAAAACATCATCAATGAGGCGCTGGAAGGTTGCTGGCGCATTCTTCAAGCCAAACAGCATCACTATGAACTGGAAAAGCACCCAACAAGCGCAGATGGCTGTGAGCCACTCCTGTCCCCTCGCCACCCTCACCTGATTGAAGGCGTTCACCAGGTCCAACTTTGAGAAGATGTGAGAATTGACAATGACTTGGGCGATACTCTGCTCTAAGGGTAAGGGGTAAGGGTCAGGGATGGTAATGTTGCTGAGGTGACCATAGT
>JAKSZP010004706.1:0-33692 GCA_022478985.1 Massospora cicadina
CAGTGGCTTTCTTTTGTTCATGAATATTAACCCCAGAATTGATAACTACACAGGTTCAATGCTGCAATCCTTGGTTTGGCTGAAAAAAATTATTTTGGAAAAAATGTAGAAGCTATTATTTTTGTTGAATAGTCATTTTGGGGTTCCAAACGACCAGTTTTCCCTCCTTAAATACTCTAGATATCCTCAGTGGGGATTTATTTCTTTATCCATCTAACTTGATCCATGCTCAGATCTAGTTTACAGTATTTTCAGGTGACATATATTTGGGTTCCCATCTCAGCTTAGCTTCTTTTTAGGATCTACAACCTTACTTTTTATCCTATTAAAGAGGTACCAAAAACACACAGCAATAATTTCCTTAAAGATGAATAGAACATTGAATAAATTTTTAAAGTATGATTCTTTTTTTAAGTCATAAAGTCGGGTTTTTTTTATTAAGAAAATTTTTGAGGAATTTATAGGGGGAAATTTTGGTGCCCAACCCTTGGTTGGTGCCTCAGAAATAAAATGGAACCCTTTCCAAGAATTTCCCTTTGTTGCCTCATCAGAAATAGTCTTCCCTATCCTGGTTAGGATTTCATTATTAGACATCCTTGAGACCTAAAATAGAAAGTGTCAGAAAATTTTCCCAAACATTTTCTAATTGACCCCAGCAAACCAACCATTTTTAAGTGACCTGCTTAGGTAAGGGGATTGTTACCTTTTAAAGGCAGGTTGCAAATAAACTGATTGATTTGCTAGTTGCGGGGGCATCACTTGCCTTTCAACTTCTATTAAAATTCCCAAAGTTGGTGATAAAACCCACCAATTATATTGGTACATCTGATAGTTAATCAAATCAACTATCAGATGGCCCAATTTCATTGGCAACTCTGCCTTATGAGATCTTAAGCATTCACCCAGATTGACCCCTGACAGATATGAACCAGGCAGATTACCTGAAATTTCCCAAACATTGTTAACCTAAAATTTGGGAGTCAACCAATATAAATTCATTCAGGGGAATTATCCCCGGGACCCATGGTAACTGACAGCTGGGAATGGGAAAAAAATCCAACAGATGGTTGAATTTTTTAAAATGGTTGGATTACCCTAACTAAAACTGTGTATGACAGTAGGCAAGTAGCTGGTAGATAGATTTAAAATTTTTTAATCTAAATTAATTTAGGTAGCATTTTAGTTGAGATGGTTTAGGAAATCATCTTAAAAATCATTCTAAATTCTTGTTTATTTTAACACCTACTCCTAGACTATTTACCAATTAAAATAACTTGACACAACCATTCTATAATATATAATTTTCAGTTGTGTCAGCCAATTGCCATCTTAATTAGAAGAAGAATGTTTTGGGGGGAATTGTCCAAATTTATTAAATATGATTTACCCAACAGAAAAAATTTTACTAGAGAACATTTTTCTCTTCCCCTTTCCCTTGACCGGGGGGGGTCGTCAGCCTTGAGCTCAAATATGAAGTAAATGATTGGGACAATATGTAAAAACTTCCACATGGGTATACCTTACCTAAAATACACTAATCTATTTTGTTAATACTGGATGAAGATAAATGACTTTTAAAGTAGATTGGCCAGATCATTAAACTGTCAAGTGTGCCACCCAGACATATCAAATTCAATAATTATCTTTCATTACCCTTTGACAACCCTAAATACCAGGGGAAGGCATCTAATAAAGTATCATTTTTCTCACTCAAGTGACTTCTTAAAAGATATATCCTAATTTTTATTTAGATTAAGTCTTCCATTTAGTTGAAAAGAAAATAAAAGAAATCATTTGTGGAATCCTGCGACCATCAGCACCGCAAGCATCAACAAGGGGGTTTCCCCAAAATTGACTTGATTAGTTTAATGTTTCTATAAAGTTCACGTTTTTATTTATTTAGTTTTTATTAATTGTTGATTTTATCAGTCAATTATATGGCAAATTTACTAATCACCATCTACAGTAATTTATTTTAGATCTAGTTGATTTATTTGGTTAATCTATGATAAAATCACTGATAGCCATCTACATTAATTCGTTTTAGATTTAGTTGATTTAATCAGTTAATCTATAATAAAGTTACCAATTGTCATCTACAATAATTCATTTTCAATATAATCTGATTTTATTGGCCAACCTATGCAAAAACAATGCACACCCATAATAATTTAAGCTCGTCACAAAATGATCTCATACTTGAACATACCCCCCAGCCATAGGACATATAGCATGTCAAAATAGGGGTGTGGCTGTGTTATTGACATGGCCATGTGTTTTATGTGAATATGTGTACATAATGGGTAATATTTTCTTTGAGCATATTATATGTATGTCATAATCATTTTTAAACACTAAGAAGTCCTTCAGATTTCCATGTTTTATTTGTGAGGGAAACATTTTCCTTTCATTAGGTTCAGAAAGGAAATCAAGTAAACATATAAATACTTTTTTATAACTTTATTAATGATAAGTCTGTGATACGAAAAGTACAAAACAAATGGCATATAGGATACATCGAGATTTCTGGTAAACGGTAAATCAATACGTGAATTACCTAGCGTTGTTGGAGAAGCTTT
The DNA here is from genome assembly GCA_022478985.1 of Massospora cicadina. NCBI lineage: Eukaryota > Fungi > Entomophthoromycota > Entomophthoromycetes > Entomophthorales > Entomophthoraceae > Massospora > Massospora cicadina. The sequence goes on from JAKSZP010004706.1 coordinate 2,580, forward strand.
GATGTAAGACAATTTAAACTCAGTGAGCGTGAAGTCAAGCAACAAGCAGTCTTGTGAGATATCAACATTAAAGTCTCCAACCATCATGATTGGTGGGTAGTGAGATCTGGCTCATATCTGGGTATAATCTAACAATGTTTTAAAATACTTTTAACAGAGATTGTAACATGCAGAGCTTAATTTCTTCTAACTTTGTGCCCAGATGGATGTACACTTGAGTATAAATTTGAAAGATGCCATTGACTGTTACATTTACTAGACAGACATCACCAACCTTTGGGTCTTTGATCTGCAAATTCATCTTAAAATTTCAATGTTAACTTTATTACAATCAGTGAAGCTATTGTTGCAATATATGGTGACTCCACAGGCTATGTAACTTGATGATGATACTGCTGCCAATGATGTAGTTGCAATTGTATGCGCTTAGTGGTGTTATAATATGATCTCAGATCAAAGCCAGGCACCTGCACTGGCTTGAAATCTTCCATCCATGTCTTGATAATTTGCCAAGTAATCAGATCAGTTGATGATAAAATCAGTAGATATGTCTTCTGAGTGCGCAACCAAGCTTTGCACCAATGGCGGTGATAAGTATAAGACAACGCTGATCAGAAACATAATCAAAAAACTTATTTACATGTGTGACTAGTGTTGACAGCGGATGTTGGGCCAATTGCTGGCACTCATCTCATATCTCTCTAACTGTAGGAGATGCCTGACCAAATCCATGATAAAACTTGAAATTGTTTCAGGAATTGATAATATAAAGGCCATCTAATGATGTGATGCGACTCAAAGCCACATAAACTAGTTGGTTTTGCTGAGATTTGTCATATTGATACATGACTTGATTGAAAGTGCCTCCTTGAGATTCGTGTATTATGATTGCACATGCCAGCACTGTGACAGTTAGAATCTATCCTCGTATCACATTGCCCTGATCTTTGGTAAGACAGGGCAGGATGTGTCTATATGTATGGAGGAGGGGAGGGGCGTTGGTTCTGGCAAGGACGCCTAAGGGGCCGGAGCTTGGAGTAGGCCAAGGAGCAAGATGGGCGTCCAAGTCAGAACAAAATGGAAAATGAGTAAAAAGGGTAGTTTTGAGATTCGATTTGGATTCAAATCAAGAATGGAATGAAATGGGTGCTTGGGAGTTTCGCAGTTCGATTGGGATTTGAAATGGAACTGGCGCGGAACCATTGAGGATTTGAACTGGCACGAAACCATTGAGTAAAGATTCCGCGATCCTGCTGTAAAGTTTACACCAAACATCATTCAAGTTGGCACCATAAGCTTATATTATATTTTATTTTAGCTTTTAGCCTGTGTATATAGGGAAGGAACTGGGAGCTGGAGGCTCCTCAATTCTGTTTTCTATCAACTTGGCTAAATATTAAATAAAAGAACCTAAAATTCATATATATTTATAATTTGGGTTTATTTTAAAGATATTGCCTAACTGCAGCCATGTTTGGCTTAAATCAACAAGGATTGGACTTTGAGAGTGAGCTTGGGAGGGCTATTGCTCTCCCTCTATACCTTGTCTTGGAGTCAAGGCATGTTGCTGGGATTGAGTATACTTGCAACTGTCTTCCAGGGGTGCTTGTCCAATCTTGTAGCGCGCGCACCAGGAGAGTAGTATCAGGAGTCCTGTCAGCCCTATGGTCTTTAACATGGATCATGTTGTCCAACTCATTTGTGGCTCATTGGAAGGAGCCAGTGCGTTACATTAAACAGAACTCATTTACTTTCCTGTCGTTGTGGTGGCAAGCAAAGAGGTCTAGAAGAAGCTGTGTTTCCAATGTGGTATAACCATACTGCAACAACTCCATTGCCATGTGCACTCCGACATGTCTGAATGCCTTGTGAGCGCTCATAATAATTTCCAGCCAGGCTGAGGGTGTGGAAAATTCACAGAAGAATCACTGATTCACTTGTACAGTTCCCCATTCCGTTCGAAAGTATTCGTTTGCATCTCGTTTAATTCTTTGATCACTTGGGGTGGTTTGTCATCATACTTTCCACTGAGCATCTTGTCATACATCACATTGCTGAGGTCCGCCATCACCGCAAAAGTTGGCAATCAAGATAAACAGTTGGCGTTCTGATGCTTTGCTCCTGGCCAACGAAGGATCTCAAAATTATAAGCCTGCAGCTTAAGAGCTCATCGAGCCAAATGGCCTTTAGGTTTTTTGAGGTTCTTCAACCAGCGCAAGATGCGTGGTCTGTTACGACTTCGAACTTTACACCATGCAGGTAGACTCTGAATTGCTTATATGCGTATATCACTTCTTAGCACTCTTGCTCAGTCACAGTATAATTACGTTCATGGATATTCAAACTTCAGCTGCATTACGCCACTAGGAGCTCCTCCCCTTCATCATCTTTTTGGACAAAACTGCCCCTCATAGCGAAAAGAGATGCATCCATTTGTACAATAAATTCCTTTTGAAATTTGGGTAGCGTAACACAGGCGCACTAATTAGTGCCATTCAAAGTGTATCAAAGGCGCATTGGCGCTGTTCCGTCCATTTGAACATGGCATCCTTCTTTAGCAGCTCAAACAGCGGGCCTCCAATGCAACTGAAATTGGGTATGATGCGTTGGTAATAACCACCACCCCCAAAAACACCTGAATGTCCCAATTACTAGCCGGCTTAGCCATCTTCTGAATAGCTTCAGGCTTGGCTGGTTGGGGTCTCAGCCCAGTTGCATCCACCACAAACCAAGGTATGTAACTGATCCTTGTTGAAGTGACATTTCCTGGGCTTGATCTTGATATTGGCCCCAAACAGTTGGCGAAACACCTCTTCTAAATGGTTAAGGTACTCAGTGAATGTGCGAGAGAAGTCATCAATATCGTCGAGGTACACAAGAACACATGACAGCTTCAGATCCCCCAGAATGGTGTCCATGCTCGTTGGAATGTAGCTGTGGCATTACATAGCCCTTGTGACATACGAGTTGGTTAGAAAAGCCCTTTGGATGTGATTAATGCACATTTTTCTTGTTCCATCGAAGGGAGACTCAATTTTCCTATAACCAGATATCAAATCCATTGCCAATAAATAGCAAGCTTCATTTAACCAATCCAGCGCATCATCAATCCACGGAAGAGGGTATGAGTCCTTCTTGGTGATATTATTAAGCTTCCGGTAATCAATTACTACATGGTTAGTACCATCCTTCTTTTTAACAATTAAGACAGGTGAAGCCCATGGACGCTTAGATGGTTTGAGCATTCCCTGCATTAACAGCAGATCAATCTCTGCAATGACAACTTCTTCCTCTTCCCCTGATTAGCGGATTGGCCAAGACCTAATGGGGGGATGATCCCCAGTGTCCAGCTGATGGACAACCCCCTGGCGCACCCTAAATCGTTATTGTCAACAGCAAAGATCTCTTCATATTTTTGAAATAAGGATTCTACTTGATCTCTCTGGTCTTCTGTTAGCCCCATTAAATTTTCGCGCGGTACAACTGCTATTACGCCAGGCTGTGTTTCAATGGGCAGGCCAAATTCATCCAATGAACCAAACTCATGAACCTAGAGGACCTTTTCAACTAGAACAAAATGTAAGTACACCACTATTTGGTGTTGGCGGATTTTCATTGGCTTATTATTAAGATCTTCTACTAAGACCTTGATCTCCCCATGTCCCAGAAGTATAATGCCTGGGGCCACATGGGGCTTGAACTATGATTGCTGATAAGGTCCAATGACCTCCCCATAAAGCCCAGCAGGCACATCCACCTCTAACTCAGTGTTTATGATTACTTGGTGTCCAGAGGCAATATATATAGGGCCCGCAGCTCAAAGTGGTAGCCCTTAATATTCATAAATTTGATTGGGAAGGGCCCGTGTCTTGCGCTTAAGTTGATGATAGCAAATTGAAACCACCACATCACCATATGCAAGTTTAATATAACTCATGTGTACTGGATCTTTTGACATTCCGCTGGAGTAAAGTAGATTGGGATCCGCTGCCCCATATATTCAAATGTCTCTGCAGTCATATCAACAACTGCCCCATAGTGGCGCATAAAAGCAGTTCCGATTAAAAGGTCATAGTTTTTGTTTGGTAGCACTATGGCTGAGGCTACAATGACAATTGACAAAATTGCAAAGGTAATGCGCTGTACGCTCCTTCAGAGACCGTGTTTTCTGTGCCTGCAGTCCCATACACCATATGATGTTCCACGTCAGGCTTTAACGCCAGTCTTGCCACCAACTTTGTGGACACTATGTTGATTGGGGCACCCATATCAATTATTGCACAAACTCGGTATTTTGCTACAACAGTGTCACAGTAAGTTTTTCAGCATAATAGGCATTCTGTTTGTTTAGAATATGGACATTTAACTGATCTCTTTTTCCAAGGAAGCTCATAATACCCTTCCCCACTTTAGGGTATTCTTTAACAATAGCTTCCAAAGGGAGGGACATGCTTATCCCTTTCAAAAGAAGCGCATCAGCTAATGGATTAGGTTCATCAGTAGTAAGGTGATCGAACTTTTGACAAGCATGAGGCTTTGGTTGTTCCTGAGAGCTTGCTTCCGCCATGTTCATGAATTGCGTTTGTGTCAGCACAATTACCCTCCAACAGGTCGCTGATATAAGATGGCGTCATCCTACTGAGGAATTTCCACTGAAGTTACAGGAATAGGTTCTGGTGGGACGTTTTGGGTCAGAATAGCGGAGGTAGAGAGTCCCATCTCTACTCCAATCCAACTTTTCCCTTGCGGTACTGCTCCTGAGGCAGGTACTGAACCTGCTGTTTGTGACAACTTCTAGCCAGCTGCCCCGAGTTACCACATGAAAAGCAGTTGACCCCAGAAGACATGCGACCTTGATTGTTGTAAAAGGAGCCACCCCAAAGGTTGGGCTGGAAATGAGGCTTGTATTGATGATAAGGCCAGGGGATGCCAATCGATTGCTGAACAAGGAGGGATGATTCCTCAGGATAAAAAAGGCTAGCAGTGGAGGTTCTAGGTTTCTGCTCTATATTGGTTGGAGGGAAATTAGTGGATAGATGGCGTAGAATTTGAACAAATTTGAGCAAGGATACGTCAACCTCTAAATATGGAGCCAAGGTACTAAGAAAGCTCTCGGTATGGTTTCACAGCAGAGGTCAATGCTATGCTTATGTCACATTTAGTTAAAAGCCCTGCCCAATTAACACATGGGCTTCTGCTGAGAATCGATCACCAAATACAGTGAAGGTTTCATTAGGCTGAAACCCTATGGTAATAAACTCAGCTTCTCTTAGCGCCATTTTTGAAGTTCCTCCAAACAACCACAGCACAGTTTCCTTCACTTTTTGATAGGTAACGGAACTGTTTGGAAGATAGCAAATAACTTAAGTGGCGCTACCAACCTCCAATGAGGACTTTAGTAATTTGGCTTTAAGCCAATCCAATGCCCCTTATACTGCAAACTCAAATCGTTTAAAAAACCCATGGATGATCCCATCTCAGTCAAATGAAGGCAGCTTGTCAATACAACATTCTTTCAGAAATTACTTTTTTTCCAATTGTGCACAGCGTCTAGAGCAAGCTTGAGTTCTGCATATTCCACAGTTGCAGTGTGTGGAGATAATTTATTTTGTAAAGCAAGCTGGATACAACATGACTAACAATGGAGGAACGCTTATTAGACTATGTGATTGATCAATGAGCCCCCTGTAGTGAGCACCACTGTTATAAAATTGGCAGTATTTTGAGAGATATGCTGACGGAAATTGCACAGGGTCTGACCCACTGAGCAATTAGGACCAACAATATGACGATTTTTGTCCTAAACACAACAAAATAAACTTATAAATAAATATTTGAGCACTAACTCCCTCAACTCTCTTTTTATTTATATATTAACACAGCAGTTTCTCGCTGTTCTACTCACTCTTAAACTACTAACAACCTAACTTTCTCAATCATCTCATCCCACTTGCATGGTGATAAATTTTGATGGTACCACATTCATGGCTTAGTAATTCACTTCATTATATCTCATTGATTCCACCAATTATTCATTTGCTAATTCACAATCGCCCTATTTAGCTAATTTCCCAACAATCCCAATATCGCCTCATTTTGAGGTGCTCAATTAATCGTATTTGTAACAACTTGGCAGTTTTATCCGTTACAACATATCAACTTAGTGCTTATCATCTGGTCATATCAGAATCGTGACAATGGCCATAAACCCTGAGGGCTGTTGTTATCCCAGCGGAAAAGACGTTTTTTTAACATAATAACGGAAATTGGGAAAGGATATTTATTGGAAAGATATGGAAGAAGGACAACCAACAATTTTCTCAGCGCAAGGCAACTGATTAGATAGTATTCAATTATAGTGAGTCCAAGCAGGGATTGGGTCCCTTAAATCTGACCTACCCTGGCGAATTTTTTTGGGAATGGGGAAGATAATCTCAACTGGAACTGACATTGAAGGATTCAGCCACAGGCCAGGTCACTTTCAGTTTGAACTTGAATGCCTGAACCAAGGCTTGACCGCATTTCTGTCAGTTGGCACGATGGCATCTGGCCTAACAAGCAGCGGGAATCCCACATGGCCACCCCACGTAGGGGCAGTCCCTATTGGTTGGAAACAATTTTGGGATTCCTTACCCACCTGTGCCTGGTCGCTGGGGCGTTCATTTGGTCCAATGAGTTATATCAGCCAAAACTCCCAATTTTCTGGATAGGGGTTTTGAACTATTGGTGATGGTTTCCGAAGATACCACCTGCACATTGGGGATTATCCCTGATGATTTTGAGAGGGGGCTAGCATTGGCAATTGTACTGGTGGCTGAGTCAAAACCATCCGCAATTCCAGCTTATAATTCAATATTTGTCCTTTTTTGAGTATACATTTACTGATCATCAGGCTTTTATACCATCAGATTTGGACCCTTCACTTTTGATTCTGTGATCTCAGTACAGATTTCCTTAACCTGGCTGACAAGTTGGCTGAGGTGTGCAAGGGTACCAGGGGAGGAATCTGAATAGGGTGGGCTGTTATCCAGCGCTCATCTACCATGTGGGCGAGGTCACCTTGGGTGATGAGGGGTACAGCTGCCCTCTTCAGCCCCTTTTTATTTGGAAATGGGAGAGCACCCGATCTATGCATAGGGGATGTTCCCCTGGACTTACATCACCCTTTCCTTTTGCCAAAGGAAGGGCGCCACTGCCAGGAAATTGCATGAGGGCCACATTTTTATGAGCCTTGGGCAATTGGATTGCCATTACAGTCAAAACTTTCTGGGGGATGGGGAATGTCAGGGTGGGACTCATGGGACGCCTCATCCAATTCCATACAATTAGAGCAATCACAAGCCAAGACCCAACTGTTCTCATAAGCCAGATACCCCTTCCACATGACAAGATACTGAACCAACCGTTAGGATCTGCGAGATGCTAAGATGTTTTCCACCTCGTCATCTTCTGAATCCTCTATCACTATTAGTTCAGGTTTGGCGGGAACAATCCCTTATATGGGGACAACTGAGATACGTGGAAGATGGGGTGCTGTTTCCAATGAGCTGGCAGTTTTAACTAAAAAGAACCATTGTCCAAGTCCTCCTCCACCAAGTGGGTTCCCAAACGCTTGCTTGCAAACTTCTGAGAAGGGTCCTGCATCCGCAGATGGCGAGTATCTAACATAACATGAGAGAAAGACACTATATTATGGCCAGGAAGCCGTTTTCAATCTGAAAACTGCTTATAATCATCGATAGCCTTTGTGAGATGCTCCTGCACTAAGGACTGGGTAGACCAAATGTGCTCAACACAATTTGCGGCAGCAGAAACCTCTGGACGCAGGCAGGGTTGACCAAAAAATAGGGATTATAACCCAATGTCACTTCATAGGGAAAAAACCCCGTAGAAGTGTGAGTACCATTATTATAGGCAAATTGGGTGAAAGGAAGTCATTGGCACAGGTATCTTGTGTGGCCACTGTGTAACAATGCAAATACTGTTCCAAAAATTTGGTGACTCACTCGATTTGTCCATCATGCTGGGGGTGATACATTGTGGAATGACAGAGGGAAATTTTTAAAAGGATAAGAGTTCATTCCAGAACCGCGCTGTAAATTGGGGCCCATGGTCACTGATGATCTCTTGAGGGAGACTAAAAATAGTGAACACTTGGTGTATGAAGAGATGAACGTTTTTTTCTGACATGATTGTGGTAGCACAGGAAATAAAATAGGGAAAATCTGGTGAAACGATCAACCATCACCATCACCAATGTAAACGCATTAGAACAGGGAATTTTGACAATAAAATCCACAGACACCAATTTCCATGGGCACTCCACCTGTTGTAAGGGAAAAAGGAGACCATTTCTTCCTGAGCGGTCTGACTTGGCCCATATGCAGGTAAAACAATTGGCGATCTAGGCCAGGACTTCTTTTAATAAACCCACCCAAGTATAAGTCCACTTAATCAATTTGATGCATTTCATGTTGCCCAGATGGCCAATCATGGGAGGATTGTGATGCGCTGAAAACACCTGGGCTCTAAAGAGAGGAGGAACCCAAACCTGCGACCTAAATTAGATGAGGCCCTTCACCAAGGAATATAGGGAGTGTTTGTGGGTTTAAAGGAAAAATTGATCAAATAGCTCCACTCCTTCAGGGCAGGACATCAAAGCTTTCAAAACCAATGAAATAAGCGGAGCAACAGGAGCTAACTCTAATGAGATGACCACAGGCGGGACAATAGATAGAATTTGGGTGGTGGGGATCACAGTAACCAGGTCCACTTCCTCTGAGTCCGTGGGGCAATGGGCTAAGTTGCAGCTAAGGAAGTTGGGAAGCACATTTAATGCAACTTTCACGAATTTTTATTAGAAATTGAAACTGCATAAATCCCAATAGGTTCAAGCCTGCCTATGTTCCAATTTTTGTGTTTTGCGGAAATACAGAAGAGGTTGGTGGTCCTTAAGCACATTTAACTCATTCTGGGCACCCTGTAACAGGTACCGCCAATGAGTCAACGTACATGCTAAGGCTGCCAATTCCTTATCATAAATGGCCCTTGTTTGCTCAATTGAGGAAAATTTCCGGGAAAAGTAGGAAACCAGATTTTATAAACCATAGTGCTCCTGGAGGAGAACTTCCCTAACTTCTACTGCTGAAGCATCACAAGCGATGATATACAATTTGGAGGGGTCTGCATGTTTTAGAATAGGGGGTGATAAGAACACCTCCTTAATTGACTTGAACGCCTCATGGCACTCAGGGGTCCAATGGAAAGGCACATTCTTACCTGTGAGGGGGTGAATACGAGTGGCTAACTAGGAAAGGGCTGGGGAATTTTTTAGGAAAATAATAGTACCCAAGAAGCCTCATAATTGTTTCTGGTTTGTTGGAGTTGGCCACTCGTGGATGGCATCCAACTTGTTGGGTGGATCACATAGCCATCTTTTTAGGACCAGATTTCTGAGAAAGATAACTTCCTCCTTATAAAACTTGCATTTCGAAGGCTTGACAAACAAGCCTGCCTTGTGCAAAGCAGCCACGACTGCTTCTAAGTCTTTATCATTTTGTTTGGGAGTTGAGAAATGAACTAACATGTCATCGATATATGCAACTGCGCATGTAAACTGGAGGTCGCCAAGCTCACTATTGATCATTTTTTAATAGTGGCTGGTGCGTTCTTCAGCTCAAAGGCATTACGCGGAATTAAAAGATACCTCATCTTGTATGAATCGCAGTAAGCTATTCTTGACCTTCCATTGCCCATATTTGGTTAAAGGCATTGACGAGATCAAGCTTGGAGAACACCTGAGACTTTGTGATTGCTTAACTGATAGTTTGCTCAAGGGGTAAAGGGTAGGGATCGTTCAATGTAATTTTATTTAGGTGAAAATAAACCACGCAGGGATAAAGATAACCATCACCTTCTTGGCAAAAACGATGGGGGAGGCAATTGGTGACATCTCTTTAAACAGCCATCCTTTCTTAAGCATATTATCTAACCAGGAGTTAGGAGCATCCTACTCCTCTGCCATGTGTGGATACAGAGGGCATTTAATGTTCACCAACAGAACCGTTGTTCAGAATCCTAGGTCAAATTTAGTGTGAGGGGGAAGACGGTTCGCCTTCTCATAATCAAAGATACTTTGATAGCACATCAATTCTTCAGTAAAATCATATGAAAGGCCCGAAGGGGAAATGAGGGAAGTAATGGAGCTGCAGCCTTGTGTTTTCTTAAAGGTAATAACTAGGAAATACCTTCCCTTCATTTGATCATTGGCTAATGACAACATATTTGACTCAGTTGAATCCTAACATGTTGCCAGCGCCACCATCTAACCCCCAAGATAAAATGGAAACACCAAGTTTGGCATTACTGAGAAATTATCACAAAAGCTAAACTGAAGTACTGAAAAAGATACTGGTCGATGAACTGGATATGAGTTCTGGGAGGCTGAAGAAGCAACCATCATCAAAGGACCTACATCCAGGTCAAACTCCAATTGTTGGGATAGTTTGACACTCATAATTATCTTGTAGCTCCAGTATCCACCAAAGACTCAAAGGAAACGTGGTGGGACCTGACGCTAAACTTCATGGGCAGAAAAAGTAAGCGAAGTTCTCTTTATTGGCAGCTTTAGTTGAATCTGGCGATACAAAATTGATGATAGTAGAATCAGGGGAAACTACTAGGTTCATAGTGGGAATAAGCCCTTACCAAGTCAGTTTGTCAGAGCATACTGACATGATCACAATAGCCACGGCAACTATGGGATGTGAATCAGACATCTTGAGTGGTACTAGCCTAACATGGCCAGAGTAAAAATTCTTCACAACCTGGTTTAGCTGGAAGAAAGGGACCATTGCTACGCCAATACCTATGAGAAAGGCGGAAATGGTTAGGAAATTGATTGGTCAATTATGTCAGGGAAACAGCAAGTTATATTTAGACCGGCCTGCCAACCTGAGTGCCAAAGCACCCAAACAGCAAACATGAATGCCAGAGGCACTACTGTTGATATGATGGTTATGGAACTAGGAAGGAGTTTTAACAATAAATGTGTATGGGCCATAATTGCATTTAGACACCTAGTAAAATACCAGATAAACACTGCCATAAACCCTGAGGGCTGTTGGAATACTGGCGGAAAAGGCGATTTTTTTTCAACATAATAAAACTGAAACTGGGAAAGGATTTTTATTGGAAAGATAAAGAAGAAAACAGACCAACAATATTCTCAGTGCAAGGCAACTGATTAAATAGTGTTCCATTATAGTGAGTCCAAGCATGGATCAGGTCCCTCAAATTTGACCTAACCTGGCAATTTTTGGGGAATGGGCAGATAATCTCAACTGGATCTGACATTGAAGGATTCAGCCGCAGGCCATGTCACTGTCAGTTTGACCTCAAACGCCTAAACTGAGGCTTGATTGCATTTCTGTTGGTTGGCACAATGGTGTCTGGCCTGAAAAGCAATGGGAATTCTCCAGGGCCACCCCACATAGGGGTGGTCCCAATTGGTTGGAAATGGGTTCAAGATGCCCAACCCACCCATGCCCAGTCACTGGGGCATTCATTTGGTCCAATAAGTTACGTCATCTGTAACTCCCAATATGCTAGATAGGGGTTTTGAACTATTGGCGATGGTTTCCAAGGATACCATTTGCACATTGGGGATTATCCCTGATGATTTTGAGAGGTGGTTAGCATCAGCGATTGTACTAGTGGCTGAGTTGAAACCATCCGCAATTTCAGCAGATAATATAAAATATTTGTCCCTTTTTAAGTATAGTTTTCCAGTTTTTCAGGCCTTGATCCCATTAGTTTTGGACCCTTCAACTTTGATTTGGTGACTTTGGCGCAGATTTCCTTAATATGGCTGACAAGATTGGCCGAGGCGAGCAAGGGTACAAGGGAAGGAATCAAAGAGGGAGGGCTGTTACCAAGCACTTGTCTACCACATGGGTGAGGTCGCCTTGGGTGATGAGGGGTACAGCTGCACTCTTCAGCCCCTTTTTATTTGGAAACGGGAAGAGCGCCCAATCTATGCACAGGGGACGTTCCCCTAGACTTACAGTGGACACCATAATTGCCTCTGGGCTGACCAGGATGAAAAGTATACCTGGGGGTCTATCAGCTACATCACCTATGATGTTCATGAGATTGGGCGCTTTGGGTCATGCTTCACCACCAGAATCCTGGGGAGCTGTACAGGACGTTGCAACACAAACTTGGTTGAGAAAAAGGATGTTCATCCTATGTGAGGTTTGATTGCATGTTCTGTTTTATGGTTGTGGGTGGTGCACATCAATTTTCAGCTTAACTGGGGTTGTGTGGAGGCAAAGGTGGTGAGGGCAAGTACTACCAGTGATTGGGGATCTATATGGTGGTATTTGTTCTCTGGGTTGAGCTCTGGTGCATCATTGGTGGTCTGGTCCAATTCCTCACTGTTTCCTCCAGATGCCTCCCCTTCTCCGTCTATTATCATAAGAACACCATCATTGCGGAAAGGTGGGAGTGGTCTACTGATCTTGTGATAGGATCTCAAAAGAGTTGATTTTCTGTTCTATATAAACCTGGGGTGAGCACCAATTTGTTGATCCAGGCTATATTATCCTTCCAGGATCTGGGGCCCATTTTACCATGCCACGTGTGAGATTTCCCCATAGTTGAGGGATGCCTGGAAGGCAGCAATGATAACATTCTCCAAGAGCTGGAGGGAGTCAACAATTTGTTGGGTTGCTTTGATGTGGTTATTTTTAACTCAGGGTGAGGGCACTCTGGAGGAATAAGGAGCATATAATCTGGGGTATTAATGCTGAGGGTGGCCACCATTAATGAGATGACTATGATGAGAGAGGAAGGGAATTCATCTAGATGGGATTCTAGTATATAACTGTGCTGGATCATGGTATTACATCTCCTTGCATGGCATCAAGCAGGCCAGAGAATGTTCTACCTTGGATGTCTATATATTGCCTGCTAAGATGGCTCTCAAGCGCAGTTTATCTAGCACCCCCTGTACCTGCTGGGATATCTCAACTGAGGGGAAGGAAATGGATCTGACGGCTGTCACATTGCAAGCTGAACTTTTGAAGGTGGGGAGATCAGTTGTGCTTGGTCTTGGAGCACTTGTTTAATGGTTCTAATGAGCATGATTCATGAACAACATGGTAAGAGCTCACACATGAGACCGTATAGACTTCTTTTGGATGTCACTTTGCACAGGTTCAACAGGTCTTCGGCCATCAACACCACTGCTTTTTTAAGAGTCACGGGTTATATTTGTCAGACATATGGCTTACTAAGAAAAGACTTGACTTCCTGCGGGTACTCCAGTACCCATGATAGCATCCATAGCCCACAAGGCATCACTGTTATGAGGATACAATAATAGGATCTGCTAGGGGAAAAGTGTAGGGAATACTGATTGACACACATCAATCTGATACTGACTATCAAGCTGAGGACTGGCAATAGTTACGCCCATGCCTCTCAGGGTGTAGGGGAACCAGTGGATTTATATGTAGGAGCTCTCAGCAATCATCTTGACTCAGGCTCGATGTCAGAGTTGATTGCTCTCACACTTGATATTGATAGAAGTTCAATGTATCTCAACTTTTAAATCATCAGAAGCACCATGAAAGTTCCAATATATCACTGTAGTCTCATCAATCAGAGGTTGGCCCTAATAGTTTAGTTCATTTTGATCTAATTGGAGTTATGGGAAGGGGTCGTTGCCCTCATATCCCTGAAATGGCAGTTTGGTAGGCCAGTTTCCCAGGATGACCCCTTGTTTTCCTCCACTAAGTGAGGCCAGCACTGAAACCAACAATGAGAAGGCAACTGCTACTCTGGAGAACAGGCTTGATGACCATCCATTGGGCATGGCAGTTTTTAGGGGAGACAAAAATTTTAACCTCAATAAAATTTTTATTTGTTTTGAATTGTATTGTCAAAAATTATTGTTTTATTTAAGAAAATAAACTATAACCCAGCAATCTACTGTAGGCAGAGCGCTGGGTTTATATAGCATAAACAAAGAAGCGGGAAGGTCTTGCACACTAGTATGACAACAGATCTGCTAGTGATTTTTCTAATGCAGCAGAATATGTCCATTATTTCTTGTGAATCATCGATTGTTCATTAAGGGCTTCTAGTTTTAAATACAGCGGGTGACTCGCCCACTTTTTTGACTTGAGAATATATTTTTTGACTTTTTAGGCGTTTGAATTTTTGCCTTATGTTTTCACCCTCTCAATAATCTACCACTGCCACGTCTGAGGGATTTTAAACTTGTTTTTAACGTGATTTTCCCCTCAATCAGGCTAATTTCTCTCCCTTTTTAGGTGATTTATCAGAAACTTGCAGAAAGGTAGTGCACTTGTTGGAATATGTCCCTGATTTTGTAGTATAATATTCAGCGGATTATGTGATAGTATGGGGTTTGTGTTTCACGCTGTTGTGGGGTTGGGATTGGCATATATTGGGGGAGTATCAGCCACCAACCTCTCATCAAGGGTGTGCCCCAGATACGATATTTTCTTTCAGCAGCAATGCTCTAGGGAAATTACCTTTCTTCATCTAAAAGGGGTGAAACTGCCTGTCTATCCTAATAACGGTGGCGGAAATCTTTACAACTAGCCTTTATGTGACTATATAAGCCATTGTTAAAAGTTTGATCATGGAAGTATTGAATTATGGAAGGATGCTCACAATTCCTGATAAGCTAACTTCAGAATTAAATTATAAAAAGGTATTGTGAGTTGCTCAGTTTGTTGGGTAGGATAGTCAGATTGGAATAGTAACAACATATCTTATGGTAACTGTAACAAGTTGAAGGAGCATATGTATCAGCTTTTTCACACAAGTATAATATTATGAGCAAAATTTTGCTATATTTAACTTTATAATTAAACAGATACAAGAAATATTGTAGATCAGTTTAGGGACCTTTTGAGACTATAAAACCAGCCAAGAACTCAAGCAACAATGAGGAAAACTAAACCCTTCAAACACCTTTCATATGCTTAATAGACCATTTCTATAATATAGTCCAAGTAGAGCACTATAATGAACTGACCATGATGTTAATATAAACCAACATTATCTAAAGACAGCAGTTATTAATATAAGGAATTACAATATCAAATCTGATAGTCTTTAAATTTATACTGAGGTTGAATCATCAAAAGGTTTTATTTAATTACACCTTCTTATGGTTTTAAGGCCAAATTAAAATCTCCTAAAAATGTAATATCAGCAACTTCTATCTAGCCAATAGCGCCCTCCACATAGTAAAGTATATCGCTATAATTGTAATGAACATAGATATCAGTTCTGATAATGTTGCAACGCTTTGTGGTACAATGTTATACTCCCTGGGAGATACCCACTCTGATTCAGATAACCCAATATAATATTTTATTCCTGGAAAAATTAATTTGTTAAACAAATATCTAACCATTTCTATTCACCACAACTATAATATGAGTGAGGATTATTTGAATCTTATATAGGGGTAATAATTGGCAACCAGCAATAATAGACTACTTAGTCAACCACACTATAGAAACAGGACCATTTAATGCATATGGCTTTATTATAAGAAGACTGGAATTCCAGTCTGGATGTTTCAGGACCCAGTGGAGCGCCAAGAATGTCAGGGACACAGAAATTCTAATGACTCTCCGGAGGAAAGTTCTAGCACTCAAGTGAGGGGAATAAGTAATTTAGAAAGTACCTATGGCCCCAAGGCGAACCAAATGACTGCAATATGGCAATAACGGATTTTATTAAGGCAACCCCTACGGTGTGGAAGTCTAGGTGGATGACACCTCCTCTTGGTTATGTGGTTTCTAGGCTTTGGAAGTAGTATCTGATAAACCAGATATGATTTGAGGGCACATAGTCATATTAGGTTTTTAATAAACAGACTCATAAATTGAGTCATCATTAACCCAAGTCAAAAAGGATTGGCTTCATTGATATTTCTTTGAGCTTTTAGACTATATTTGCGTTTACCGATTTAGTTTATAAAGCTGTAAGGTGTCAGCAGTGGAGAAGGGGTGGCGGATTGAGTTGCTCACATGGACAAGATTATGGACTCCTGGGGGGTTCTCCATACAACCAAGATGTATGGGAAGCTGAATGAATTGACCAATTAAGAGCTCCTCATCCATGAGAAGTGTTCTGGGGTCAGTATACATTAAGTACATATGATGAACATATTGTACTGGGCTAGTGGTGGGTTGGTAAGGTAGGTCTTGGTAGTGAGGTGTGCAGCATGCACAGCAGATCATTGTTTATGCTCAATGCCATAACACATAACAAACTTAATGATGGCATGCAAAGTAGCCAAATCAATAGGATGTAATGGCCACTCAATCATAATTGGACTGACATTAAAAAAGCGCATGCTTTATCAAACAAATAGAATATTTTTTGGAAAGGGTTAAGCAGTCATCATCTGCGGTAATAAAGTAGAGTCTGGAAGCTTCTTATCAAAAGTACAGATGAGAAATTGAGATGACAACAGACCCAAAGAGAGAAAACTTTTCTTTCTCGTTGCAAACACTTTTGCAACCTATTCAATTCAAGACTAAATCTAGTTTGATAATCTCACAGAGGAGATTAGTCTGCGCCCATGTCAGGGAGCAGTTGGGCAAGCAAGGTAAGAGGAGCAGGCGGAAGGCCCGCAGCCTCCAACATTCAAAAACGCCCCGGAGAATCTGGTGGAATAGACATAAATCTCAAAAAACTGGCGGTCACAATTTCCCTGGAGATACTCGCATGGCAAGCATGATGCAACCAGTACATCAACACGCCACACTCCCAGCCACTTTCGTCGGTGAATTTTGGAGTCTGTATGTATCTGGACATCCAAAAAATGGCCTTATGGAAAAATTTTGTGAAGATGTACACAAAATTTTCCCAACCGCGGTGTATGTTGCACCTCACTCCATGTCGCGCAGTTGGCTGGACCTAGGTTTTGAAAGCAAAATAACAGCAGATGAGGCTGCAGCGGTGCGCATAGTGGTCGAACTCCCCAAAGGGCAACGGGTCATCAAAACCAAACACACCAGATGGACAAAATCAAACAAAATTTTCCTCACGTTTGACTTTTTGCCTACTATGGTAAAATGTGACATTTTGGAACAACACCTGAAAGATGGTCTCGCCGTATATGGCGAAATACAATCTTTCAAAATGCAATGCTTCACGCTGATGCCACACCTGTGCACTGGCAAAGCTATCGCAGTTCTGACCCCAAATGAGGAGATCACGAAGGACCTAACCCAGATCCCGCACTCCACTTTTATTGATATCACAGGGCATACCACCCACCCATTCCGGGTAACTGTGGACAGCGCGCCCCCCATTTGCACCCACTGTGATGCATTTGGCCATAAGGCACACGCATGCCCCATCAAGGAGGGCGTCACATTCCAAGAGCACCCCTCGGTGGCCATGGCCAGCGGAGAGGTGCACTACAAACCAACTGCAAGCACCAAGGAGGCTTTCCCGTGGGGAGCATAAGGCTGCTACCTATTGGTAAAGCCCATCTCCCTGCAGGAGCGGAAGAAGGCCAAGCAGGCCTATAGGGCCGCAGCCAAGGAAGCGGCCAAGGTCACCATCGCCATCCCACACTCACAATGCCAGGAGGACATGGAGACCTTTGCAGCGGAAGCAACTCGGGAATCCATCATCCAATCAGATTGGGAAGCCCATGTCAAGTGGGCCGCTCAATCCGAGGATCTGATGGGAGATTCATTATCACCCAATCGCTGCACCCAAGCTCCAGTCAAAACTGACTTTGGACCTATCTCAACTGAAAATTTCTTTTGACCCACTTGACGGTGCACCAAACTCATCCGCACCACAAAAAATTCATCTGACGTTGGGAAAACAAAAAGTGAAGGCCAAAGCCAATGTGACTCTTTCCGCAAAAATTAACAAAAACCCCAATAGCGTTGCTGCTAACACCCATACTGCTGTGAAAGCCCGTGGGGACCTTGAAGAGGCTGGTGGGCCTGGGGGCCCACCCCCTTGCACCTAAGGTGCGATGGGGGAAACCTTCACTCTAGGGACGTTGAATATCACTGGACTCAAGGCCTCCCCATCCCGGGCTAGGAAACTGAGTTTGTTACAACACAATTTACCTGTGGATATCCTGGCCATCCAGGAGTCCCACTATCCACAAGGTTCTGAGGAAGCTTGGAAAACAATGCTCCTCCCACCCCTATCCTTTTGGTCAAATCACTGTGGGGTGCTAATTCAGAAAAATAATTTTTTCAAATTCACATCCTCAGAAATATTCCTAAATGGCTGAGTGCTCGTCGTCACCTTCTCATGGGCTGACGTTGCACACGCAATCATCAACATCTATGCCCCAAACAGTGCACATGAGCGTCAGGAATTTTTCTCATCGATCAAAACCCTCCCGCTACCCCCTGATTCTTTCCTAGTTGGCGACATGAACTGTTGGCTAACCTCACCAACGGACTGGTGGCCTTCCTCACCCCACGCCCCACAGGGTCATGTAGAACTACGCATTCTAAAAGCCACCCTTGGGTTAATGGATGCACTGCCGTGACATGCCCCACTGGTCAAAAACATGACGCGTCCCCACGTCCACAATAGCCAATTAAGGTCCATGACCCGCATTGACCTTATTATAATGCCGGCGAAATTCCAACCCCACATCTCCCACTTCAAAATAACGAAAATGGAATTCTCTGACCACCGACTGGTCTCAATAACCTACCACTTACCCATCACAGTTGCAAAGGCCCCACATTGGTGAAATTTCTGCCCCCCCGAGCTCATGTTGCCAAGATTTTCCACGTGGGTGGAAGAGGCAACTTTGGCAAAATCATTTTTTGCACCGTTTTGCGCGGACCCCATTTCCACATGGGCAACTTTCAAAGAGGATACCATCCGCCACTATCGCCATCTCTCCTCCAGATGCTCACGAGCCACATTGGTGGTTATCTCGCGCGCTCTGGCAGAATTGGCCCACTTGGAGTCCAACATTCTAGCCACAGGATACAGCCCTGCATGGGGCCAGAAGTGGGTGGAGGCAGCCACCCACCTCAACGCACTTGAAAGGCAACACAAACATCGGGTTTGTGTCCAATACAGGGCCACACGCATCACTAAAGGTGACAAGTGCACCGCATACTTCTTTAAAAAAATTTTGCACCACGCCAGAGCATGGCCTGCACAAAGTAAGAAGATCGGATGATTCCATTGCGGATACGCCAGCCAAAGTGGCAATCAAAATGCAAAAATATTACTATGAGTTATACCGAGCTGAACCAATTCAGCCAGTTGAAATGGCAGAATTTCTTGACCGAGCTCATATCTGCACCATTTTCTGATACCCGGAAATAATGAATTTAATTACTCCAAACAAATTATGGACAGCCATTAGCGGTGCACCAAACTGAAAACGCCTAGGCTCAGATGGCATTTCATATGAGTTCTACAAAAATATTTCAAATATATATCCCCACTGATGCTTGCCTTACTTAACCAGAGCCTGTTGGAAACGCGCCTCCTACCAGGAGGACATGAGGCCTTTATTGTCACACTCTTCAAGAAAGGGGATAAGCTTGACTTAGCCAACTGGCGCCCCATTTCTCTAACAAACACAGACACCAAAATTTTAACAAAAATCATGGCTAACTGTTTAGGGACTGTAGCATCTGCCACCATCTCCCCAGAACAATTAGGTTTCATCCCCAGAAAGTCAATTTGGGATAACGTGCACTCCGTGGCTAATGCATGTCAGTCCACAGCCTCTGGGGCACTGGTATTCTTGGACCAACAAAAGGCCTATGATAGAGTAAACTGGGAATACCTAAGGGCCTGCCTTCATCAATTCCGCCTACCACCCCGCTTCATAAACTGGGTAATGCTGCTCACAGAATCTGTGACAATGGCAGTGCGTGGCCCAGGCTTCCTAACGGAAGTAGTCCACCCTCAAAGGGGCTTGCAACAAGGGGACCCCCTCAGCCCACTCTTATACAACTTCAGCCTTGACCCACTACTGCGAAATGTGAATGCCCAACTCACTGGGGTCCATGTGCCAGGCCAAACCCCAGTCAAGATGAAGACATTTGCATATGATTGCGTGGTGGGGGTGTCCAATAACAAAGATGCACGCACGCTTGAAGCCCTCATCCAGGAATATTCCCGGGTAAGCAACGCGGCACTGAACGCCTCAAAACTGAAATCATCCTCCTTGGTTGGTTTCAGAACTTCTGGTCCCAGCAATTAGTTCCCAACCTGGCCCATCTGCTCGCCCACGTCCACGCCTTACTAACTCAACACACACCGCTCCACTAGTGCTCCCCTTCATGCCACGTCCTACCATAGGACCGGTGCGCCATCTGGGCATGTGGATGGAGGCAGGAGGATAAACTTCAGCAGTAATGGAGTGCCGTATACTGGACAACGTGATAAAGTGAATCGCCTCTCTCAGAGCCCACCCTACTACCCTCATCGGCAGGGTTGTTTTTGCCAACTCTATGCTCCTATCCAAAGTCTGGTTCAGAGCCCACACCATCCCCTTCTCCCCAAGCTTCTTAAAATCCCTGTATGCTTTGCTGCAAGGATGGCTTTGGTCAGGCCGCCCTCCACCAGTACGTCTAGAGGTCATGTTTGGCCCTCATCATCAAGGTGGCATGGGCCTCCTTGACTTCAAAGCCCATGCTGCCAAGATCCTGGGCACCTGGATCGCGGCCGTCACTGCTCCTACACTCCCATCCCAACACTGGTCCCGCGCGGCCTGCTCCAACTTCTCCTGAGCCTTAGGCCTCAACAATCCATCAAACCTCCACTCCCTGATGAAATACCTCGCATCACACACATCGGCCACAGGTCCTCACGGGACTAAAACCCACTACAAACGAATCCTACTCTCCATGCGAAGCGCAAAGTGGAGAATTTGTATTAGTGGACATACAACCCGAAGAGGCCGCCCCTCTCCTCAGTTCACACAAGAGGTACAGGGGCTACCCATCCATGATGGCGTGATCCCCATTCGGCCCCATGTCCTATCCAGGGTGGACTACCTGGACATGATGGACATCCCTTATTCCACTGAGACCCAAAAGACTATCTGGAAATATGCACACCATCCTCTGTTGCAGCCTCAAGTCCGCTCCCATGTGTGGCGCTGCCTGAGGCGGGTGTATCATACAGCTGAGCGTTCTAACGCTTTACACTCATCCTGCGTCGTGTGTGGCCAGTATGGAACGCTGTTCCACCGCCTGGAGAAGTGCCCCACCTCTAAAGTGATATGGCGCGAAGTTCAACGTCTGCTGGTCCAGGATCAAACGCATCCCTTCAGTCTGTCAAGAGATATGTTTGCTTTATCAATGGCCTCCCCCTTCCACCCTCCCTCCGTGCTCTGGTGGTTGCAATCGCCATGTGGACTATCCACACGATTGTCTTGGATGCCATCGCTGGCTCCATCCCCACCCTCTCAGAAGCTGTCCACAGATTCCGGTCTCATATGGTGGACCACTTCCAAGCGTGGATGTTTGGATACCTCCCACCGCGTCACCAACAGCTGGTCTCCTCCTGGTTCCCAGTCTGGTTCATCAAATCAGACCCCTTCCTCCACACGTTCTCAATAGTGGCTACAGCCCCTTTTCACACGTTCCCTCCACCTCCCCATAAGTGGCGTTCCCGCTGGCAACAAGAGATAGCATCGCTTCTCTGGGGTGCCTCCCCTGGTACTAAGTTTGTCTTTCCTGAGTTATATTCGGAAGTGTCCATCCCATGGTCGGCCTTCCCCACAATAAATTTAAATTTAAACAGACCCAAGGAGAGACTATTGCCTATATAGTGGGGATGGAGGAAAATCAGAGAGAGGCTAAACTGGCCTAGGCGTGGGCCCAAAAGACACATTATTATTGGTTGGACTAGAAAAGTATATATTGTATAATATTTTAAGAACTTAGGATTGAATTTTAAAGATGCTGATATTAAATTCTGAATATCAGGGTACACTTTTAGCGATTGAACAAGATTTAACATACACAGTGTATTCAAAAAGTTCTGGGAATAACGTTTTAAAGACACAACTTTACAAATAAATAAACTTTCTTTTATCATAATTTAACATACAACTTTACCCTCTCTATACATATTTATTTTGCTAAAACGATTGTTAAAAGGTATGCACATAGTTCCTATTTTGTATAACCATGTTTAAACCAGCTGTCACATTATTCTGAATTGTCTCTACTTTATCAAAAGGATGAACCTTCAGTGCCACCTTCAGATTATATTTATCCGCCCTATTCATCAGATTTGGCTCTGTCTGACTTCTTTCTGTTCTCTAATCTGAATGTGGCACTGAAGGTTCATCCTTTTGATAAAGTAGAGACAATTCAGAAGAATGTGACAGCTGGTTTAAACATGGTTATACAAAATAGGAACTATGTGCATACCTTTTAACAATTGTTTTAGCAATATAAATATGTATAGAGAGGGAAAGGTTGTATGTTAGTTTATGATAAAAGAAAGTTTATTTATTTGTAAAGTTGTGTCTTTAAAACGTTAGTCCCAGAACTTTTTGAATGCACTGTATAGAAAAAGTTTGTTTGGTGGATTAGTACATCCAGTTTTTCAGGAATACATTCTACTGGCCAAACAACAGAGTAGTCTTTGGAAAGGATTGAGTGATACATGGTATTGATACACAATACGTCATATTATGAATAAAAAATCTGGCTTACTTGAACATCAAAGGTTACATGGTTTTTGTAGTGGTTTATGCTTTTTCTGGGAATTTTGGATAACCGGGCTAATTGTGGGGCGAACCATAGGGCTCTTATGGAGGCACCTGGACTAGAATACCTCCCTATAAATCACTCTATCACAAAAAAAATGAAGAGGAAAGGGGAGCAGAGAGGAAGGATCCATGGAGGCCATGACAGTAACTCATTAATCATCTACCACATGAGCCTTGTCACTCAATAGGGACAAGGGGCTCACTAGAGCTTTAGACCCCACTTACGCCCAAAGGGGTGCTGGTCGCAGTCCTAGCAGAGGGACTGCGCTTCAGGACTGACATAACTTCTTTTGGTTGGAAAGATCCATCTGCCTTGTGCATGGACCAGGGCATAATTTTCGTGATGTTTAGGGAGTTTGGTGGCAAAATTGCTATGACTTTATGTAGGGGATGGGGAGCCTCTGGTTGGGATGCGTGGAAAGCACCATAACTAATTGCAATTTATGCATTCTTTAGAGCTTACCCAGCTATTTTTAGGAAAGTTATTCCTTCTACGCCATTAGATACTGGACTGAATGGCAGGATTTACTAGAGGCCAGAATTGCGCCTATTGAGAGTCTCTATAACTCTCCAGGAAAAGACTATCAATAGAACCAGTGCTCATACATCCACTACAGTGCTCATGACTTTAGTTCTTATAAAATAAACCCAGGATACCACCATAAGGAGGTATACTGTGCGGCCAACAATATGTTTTATAAGGTATAAATATTTCATTATCAGAAAAGTTCTTTAATGTAAGGAAGATGACCAACAGAGATTGGTCAAAGCGAAAAAATGTAAGGAAAAATTGGGAATTTGGTCCTCAATTCAATTTTTTTGGTCTTGTAAATGACTTTAGCCAACGGAACAAGGCCCCTGTGATGGACGGGGTCTCTCCACATTGCCACAAAGCATTTGGGCAAGAGGGCCCATGTGAGGGCCCACAAACATGAGAGGGCTGCAGTGGTTAAGTCCTTTGTCCGTTGGCTTGATGAGCGGTTAAGGTATACTTGGAACATAGTGAGGATGATGCTCACGCTGAGGAGGACAGTTTTCCCCAGAGAGAGCATACAGAGAGGTGATGGCTCTGTTGAAATTCAAGGATTGGTCCATCTTCTTCGCTCAAAATCCCCAGTTCTTTGTCAAAATCTTAATAAATAATCACACTATTTCAAAATTTTAATATTCAATTTTGAGGTTTTTATTTGTAAATATTAGAAGATGAAGTTGTCTTAAACACAAAACTTTCCTTTCTCATTGCAATCACTTTTGCAACCTATTCAATTCAAGACTGAATCTAGTTTGATAATCTCACAGAGGAGATTAGTTTGCGCCCATGTCAGGGAGCAGTTGGGCAAGTAAGGTAAGAGGAGCAGGTGGAAGGCCCGCGGCCTCAACATTTGAAAACTCCCCGGAGAAACCTGCAGAATAGACAAAAATTTTAAAAAACTGGCGGTCACTATTTCCCCAGAGATACTCACATGGCAAGCACGATGCAACCAGTACATCAACACACCACACTCCCAGCCACTTTCATTGGTGAAATTCGGAGTCCGCGTGTTTCTAGACATCCAACAAATGGCCTTATGGGAAAAATTTGTGAAGATGTGCACACAATTTTTCCAACTGCGGTGTACATCGCACCTCACTCCATGTCACGCGGTTGGCTGGACCTAGGTTTCAAAAGCAAAGAGGCAGAAGACGAGGCAGTGGCAGTGCGCGTAGTGGTCAACCTCCCCAAAGGGCAATGGGTCATCGAAACCAAGTGCACCAGATGGACAAAATCAAACCAAATTTTCCTCACATTTGACTTTTTGCCTACTACAGTAAAACGTGAAATTTTGGAACAACACCTGAAAGATGGTCTCGCCGTATATGGCGAAATACAATCTTTCAAAATGCAATGCTTCACGCTGATGCCACACCTGTGCACTGGCAAAGCCATCGCAGTCCTGACCCCACCCAAGGAGATCGTGAAGGACCTAGCCCAGATCCCGCACTCCACTTTTATTGATATTGCAGGGCATACCACCCACCCATTCCAGGTGACCGTGGACAGCGCGCCCCCCATTTGCACCCACTGTGATGCATTCAGCCATAAGGCGCACACATGCCCCACCAAGGAGGGCGTCACATTCCAAGAGCACCCCTCGGCAGCCATGGCCAGCGGAGAGGCACACTACAAACCAACTGCAAGCACCAAAGAGGCTTTCCCGTGGGGAGCACAAGGCTGCTACCTACTGGTAAAGCCTATCTCCCCGCAAGAGCGGAAGAAGGCCAAGCAGGCCCGCAGGGCCACGACCAAGGAAGCGGCCAAAGCCACCACCACTATCCCACACTCACAACGGGAGGACATGGAAACCTTCATGGCAGAAACAACTCAGGAATCCATCAACCAATCAGAATGGGAAGCCCATGCCAAGCAGGCCACTTAATCTGAGGATTTGATGGGGGATTCGATCTCACCCAATCATTGTACCCAAGCTCTGGTTGAAACTGACTTGGGACCCAACCCAACTAAAAATTTTTTGACCTGCTCAACGGTGCACCAAACTCATCCGCACTGCAAAAAATTTGTCCAACGTTGGGAAACCAAAAAGCGAAGGCTAAAGCCAATGCAACTCTTTCTGCAAAAATCTACAAAAACCCCAATAGCATTGCTGCTAACACCCACGCTGCTGTGAAGGCCCATGGGGATCTAGAGGAGGCTAGTGGGCCCGGGTACCCAACCCCTTGCATCTAAGTTGCAATGGGGGAAACCTTCACTTTAGGGACGTTGAATATCGCCGGACTCAAGGCCTCACCATCCCCAGCTAGGAAACTGAGTTTCTTACAAAAAAATTTACCCGTGGATATCCTGGCCATCCAAGAGTCCCACTGTCCCTGAGGTTCTGAGGATGCTTGGAAAACCACGCTCCTCCCATCCCTATCCTTTTGGTCAGTGCACTGTGGGGTGCTAGTTCAGAAAAACAATTTTTTCAAAATTTTTATCATCGGAATCCTTCCTCAATGGCTGAGTCCTCATTGTCACTTTTTCATGGGCTGACGTGGAGCATGCTATCATCAACATCTATGCCCCAATATGTGCACAAGAGCGTCGGGAATTTTTCTCATTGGTCAAATCCCTCCTGTTACCCCCAGATCCTTTCATAGTCAGTGACATGAACTGTTGGCTAAACACACCCACAGACCGTTGGACTTCTTCCTCCCACACCCCCAGGGTCATGTAGAACTTCACGTTCTAAAGGCCACCCTTGGGTTAATGGATTCACTGCTGCAGCAAGCCCCGCTGCTCAAAAACATGACGCGCCCCCACGTCCACAATGGCCAATTAAGGTCCATGTCCTGCATCGACCTTATACTTATGCCAGCGAAATTCCAACCCCACATTTCCCACTTCAAAACAACAAAAATTGAATTCTCTTAACCACTGACTGGTCTCAATAACCTACCACCTACCTGTCACAGTGGCTAAGGCCCCACATTGGTGCAAACTCCGCCCTCCCAAACTTGCATCACCAGGATTTTCCACTTGGGTGGAATCAGCAACTTTGGCAAAGAGTTTGTTACACCGTTTTGCGTGGACCCCATCTCCACATGGTCAACCTTCAAAGAGGATACCATCTGCCACTCTCACCACCTCTCCTCCTGACGCTCATGGGCCACATCAGCTGTCATTTCGCGCGCTCTGGCAGAGTTGGCACACCTGGAGTCCAACATCCCAGCTACAGGCTACAGCCCTGCATGGGGCTGGAAGTGGGGAGGAAACAGCCGCCCACCTCAACGCACTCAAAAGGCAACATAAACATTGGGTTTGTGTCCAGTACAGGGCCAAATGCATTACAGAGGGTGACAAGTGCACTGCATATTTTTTTTAAAAATTATTTACACCACGACAGAGCGTGACCTGCACACAGGTGCAAAGATTGGATGATTCCAGCGTGGATACGCCAGCCAAAGTGGCAATCGAAATAAAAAATATTACTCTGAGTTATACCGATCTGATCCAATTCAGCTGACCGAAGTGGCAGAATTTTTTGACTGAACCCCCATCCACACCGTTTCCCAATACCCAGAAATAATGAATTTGATTACTCCAAATGAACTATGGACAGCCATCCGTGGTGCACCAAATCAGAAATGCCCAGGCCCAGATGGCATTCCATATGAATTCTATAAAAAGTACTTCAAATATATATCCCCACTGATGCTTGCCTTACTTAACCAGAGCCTTCTGGAAACGCGCCTCATACCAGGAGGACAAAAGGCCTTCACCGTCACACTCTTAAAGAAAGGGGACAAGCTAGACTTAGCCAACTGGCGCCCCATTTCTCTAACAAACACGGATACAAAAATTTTAACTAAAATCATGGCTAACCATTTAGGGATTGTAGCATCTGCCACCATCTCCCCAAAAAATTCAGTTTCATATCCAGAAGGTCGATTTGGGACAACATGCTCTCTATGGCTAACGCATGCCAGTCCACAGCCTCTGGTGCACTTGTATTCTTAGACCAACAGAAGGCCTATGATAGAGTAAACTGTGAATACCTCAGGGCCTGCCTCCATCAATTCCGCTTACCCCCTCGCTTCATCAACTGGGTGATGCTGCTCACAGAATATGCAACAATGGCAATACGTGGCCCTGGCTTCCTAACGGAAGTAGTCCGCCCTCAAAGGGGCTTGTGACAAGGGGATTCCCTCAGCCCACTCTTATACAACTTCAGCCTTGACCCACTAATCCAAAATGTGAATGCCCAACTCACTGGGATCCATGTACCAGGCCAAGCCCCAGTCAAGATGATGGCGTTTGCAGACGACTGTGTGGTTGGGGTGTCTAATAATAAAGACGCACGTGCACTTGAAGCTCTCATCCAGGAGTATTCCCGGGTAAGTAATGCTGCACTGAACGCTTCCAAAACCGAAATCATCCGCCTTGGTTGGTCTCAAAACTGCTGGGCCCCAGCAACCAGTGCCCAGCCTAGCCCATCTGCTCGCACACGTGCTCGCCTTCCCTTCTCACCCCACACCACCCCACTAGTGCTCCCCTTCGTGCCACGCCCTACCATAGGGCCTGTCCACCATCTGGGCATGTGGGTGGAGGCAGGCGGATATGCATCAGCAGTAATGGAAAGTTGTATTCTAGACAACGTGACGAAGAGCATCGCCTCCCTCAGAGCCACCCTACTTCCCTTACTGGCAGGGTTGTTTTAGCCAACTCTATGCTCCTCTCCAAAGTCTGGTTTGGAGCCCACGCCATCCCCTTCTCCCCAAGCTTTTTTAAATCCTTGTATGCCCTTCTGCAAGGATGGCTTTGGTTAGGCCGCCCACCATCAGTACGGCTAGAGGTCATGTTTGGCCCTCATCATCATGGTGGCATGGGCCTGCTTGACTTCAAAGCCCATGCTGCCAAGATCCTGGGAACCTGGATTGCGGCCGTCACTGCTCCTACACTCCCATCCCAACACTGGTCCCGCGCGGCCCGCTCCAACTTCTCCCACGCCTTGGCCTTAACAATCCATTAAGCCCTCACTCCTTGATGAAATTCCTGGCTTCACACCCATCGGCCACAGGTCCTCACGGGACTAAAACCCACTACAAACGAATCCTACTCTCCATGCGGAGCGCTGAGTGGAGAATTTGTATTAGCGGACACACAGCCCAGAGAGGCCGCCCCTCTCCTCAGTTCACACAAGAGGTACAGGGGCTACCCATCCAAGATGGCGTGATCCCCACACGACCCCGTGTCCTATCCAGCTTGGACTACCTGGACATGATGGACATCCCCTTCTCCATTGAGACTCAGAATACTATTTGGAAATATGCACACCATCCTCTGTTGCAGCCTCAAATCCGTTCCCATGTGTGGCGCTGCCTGACGCGGGTGTACCATATGGCTGAGCGCTCTAACTCTTTACACTCATCCTGCGTCGTGTGTGGCCAGTATGGAACGCTGTTCCACCGCATGGAGTTGTGTCCTACCTCTATAGTGATATGACGCGAAGTTCAACGTCTGCGGGCCAGGATCAAACACATCCCTTCAGTCTGTCAAGAGATATGTTTGCTTTATCAATGGCCTCCCCCCTTCCACCCTCCCTCCATGCTCTGGTGGTTGTAATCGCCATGTGGACTATCCACACGATTGTCTTGGATGCCACCACAGGCTCCACCCCCACCCTCCCAGAAGCTGTCCACAGATTCCGGTCTCATTTGGTGGACCACTTTCAGGTGTGGATATTTGGATACCTCCCACCGCGTCACTGACAGTTGGTCTCCTCCTGGTTCCCAGTTTGGTTCATCAAATCAGACCCTTTCCTCCACACGTGTTCAATTGTGGCTACAGCCTCCTCATACGTTCCCTCCCCCTCCCTGTAGTGGCGTTCCCACTGGCAACAAGAGATAGCTTTGCTTCTCTGGGGTGACTTCCCTATTCTAAGTTTTGTTTCTTTTGGGTCAAATTTGGAAGTGTCCGTCCAATGGTCGGCCTTCTTCACAATAAATTTTAATACAAAACTGCGCCCCTTATTTGAACGTGAGGACCTTACATCTGCACCTTTGTCTTTTGCCTGGGCTACTGCTATGCCCACTCAATTCACCAATGGGGGCGGCAGGTTTCTACACCCCATCCTGATTACCCTGTCTGGTTCAACCCTTTGCTCTCTTAATGTGTTGAATAATGTAGATTGTGCTTACTTCTTGTTCCACATTCAATTTCATGTAGGGCATCGGGTGGTAACAGTAACTGCCTTAGTAGATACTAGTGGCTCTGGGAATTACATTGACCTTAAGGTAGTGCAAGCTTTGGGTCTTATAGTCACTTCTGGTCCTCTTGTCTTGGGGCGTCATGAGTCCCTATGCTTACACTCCATCTATGTAAACTCTAGCACTTTGTGGCCCACAAATATGAATTTATGGCACAATTTGTGGAAATCTTAAAGTTGCTTTACCCAGTGATTTTGGGGTAGGTTGGTATCGCCAACAGTCGGTGAGTATTGACTTGGAGCGGATAATGCTAAGGTTTTCCTCCAATACTCAATAAGGTAAAACCTCTCCTTCCCACCCTGGCAATATGCATGGCGCTGGTGGCCTCCATAGAATACTTCTCTACAGATATTATGCCTGAGCTTCTTACTTTGACGCTTAGCCTCGCTCCTTTAAAGTAAGTTTTTGACGTGGAAGGTGCCAATAAACTGCCCAAAAACTCAATATCTGATCAGAGCTTTTAGTTAACACTGGACTTGATCCAAATCAACTGCCTCTATAT
Source organism: Massospora cicadina (assembly GCA_022478985.1). Classification (NCBI taxonomy): domain Eukaryota; kingdom Fungi; phylum Entomophthoromycota; class Entomophthoromycetes; order Entomophthorales; family Entomophthoraceae; genus Massospora; species Massospora cicadina. The sequence continues at coordinate 32,627 of JAKSZP010004706.1, forward strand.
TCTTACATGGTAGCAGAATGCCAGGATTTAAAGATTTTGATTGATAACTTGGTGACAAAGATCAAATAATCAAAAAGACCTATCCTATGTCTCTCCTGTGGTCTTTGCCAGGAGCTAGATGGTACTTTAAGACCAATAATGGATTAAGGGCATTTGGATAATGTGACAATTCCTGATACCTACACTTTTCCCTTGGAGGCAGCAATTTTAAAAGTAATTTTTAAATCAAAGGCGTTTTATAAACTGAATCTTCTGAACGCTTTGCATCAGGTGTGGGTCAAAGCTGGCCAGGAGTTGCTGACTATAATTTGCATCCAGTATGGCATTTACCAGCTTGAAGTTATACCCTTAGGTCTATAGAACGCCCCAGCAGGTTTCCAGCGTTAATTATATGGCAACTTGAGAGATCTCAGATTCTCTTGTACAATCGTCTATGTGGTTGAATTTTAATCCATACGCCCAATGCTGAACAACACAGTAAAGATTTAGTGGCAGTGACAGAAGCGCTCCACAAGGTGGTTTGGTTGCTAACCTTCAGAATGTGATTTTTTAATAGTGAAGATCAGTTCCTTGGTAATTTGATCATAAATATGGTCACTCCATTGCACCTTCTAAGTTGGAGGCCATTCGCTCATGGCCCACCCCAGTAACACAAAAGAAACTGCGGAGCTTCTTAGGTTTAGTTACTTTCCTTAAAATTTATCCCCCAGGTATTTTGGAGCTGCCCCACCCTTCACCTCCTCACTGGTAAGAATGTCCCATTTTTTGGAAAAAAGAGCGCCAAAAGGCTTTTGAGGCAATAAAAGATGTCTCCACCTTTAATACAGTTATGTTATATGTTGATGAGGACAAGCCTTTTATTGTGTCATGCAACACCTCTGGTATTGCAGTTGTTGCTTTTCTCCTGCAAGAACATAAGGGGCGGGTACACCCCATGGCGTACTTCTCAAAGAAGTTCAGTGTCACGGAGTGCGCTAATGCCATTTATAGTAAAGATTTGGCGGCAATGCCATGGTTTTTAATGCACTGGCGGTACCTGTTACAGGGTGCAAAGCATATAAAGGTT
>JAKSZP010004707.1:0-33615 GCA_022478985.1 Massospora cicadina
AAGACATCTGCTATATATAGGGGTTCTGATGTAATTTGTTAAAGTTAGTTCAGCTTTCATGCGTATGTTGGGTAGTTTTTTGAATGTGGCAATATCGGTGCAGGTAATATTTGATTTGGGATTCCGCGCTACCTCTGCCACATTCTGAATGGCGTCATTGGCTTCTTTGTGGGCTTTGATCAGCATGTCTTTTTGTACCTTATTGGCTTTTGGAGGAAATTTGGGAGGAGGGATTTATCCTGCAAACATCGCCACTGATTTGGCAGCAGCTTTGCAGAAAGGGCGACAATCTGGTTTGGTCATTGTTTCAACAGCCAGCTGGTAGTTGCTGCGAAACATTTTGGCGTTTTGCTGGGGGGTGTATAAGTGAGGGGGTAATTCCTCACTATCATCAATATATGCAAACTGCTTGATTTGTATATTGCAGTTCACAATTTTATTCCTGGACTTGTCAATTTTAGCCAATAATTCCCAAGGATTTTAGTTGACTTGAATTGGGGAGTTGGCATATTCCTGTGATTTGATTGGTTCGTTGTAGGATGCATGGTATTGAACTGGGGTCCAATCTTGTGTTTGATTGGAAGGAGTGTTCGTGGATCTGGATTAAGGAGGAAGCTGATTGGTGGATGAGGATGCAGCTGTAGCAACAGGCTTTGGTGGAAGGGGAGGTAGGATCACGCCCCATACCAAAGGTGGCATGGGATGGGTGGTGGAATCAATGCTGGCGGATGATAAAACAATGCCATCAGAAGCAGCTAGGGATGGGCATTTGCGTTATGAGTGGTCCAACTCAAAACATATCAGACATATTGTCCATCTGCCCTTGACGCGGGCCCAGAATTGATGGTCAGGGGCAGATGAGATAACAGCGTGGGGGGAATTGACAGGGCAATTTTACTTGAATCAGGGCTGATTGTGGCGTACACCTGAGGCCCAGCTAGGCGTGTGGCCCCATTTGGGACCACAAATTGCAGGATGAGATTTGATCCATAGGCTTCCTAACCTTCCATCAGCTCCTGGTGGAGCTCTTCAGGGGATAATGGGTGGGCAAACCAGAGAATTGGACCACCAAAGTGGTGTCTGCTGGGAGCTGGGTCCAATTTGTGAAGAGTAGGGTGCCCTGGAAAAACAGGGGCACAGTTGCTGCAGTGGCAGCGTCAGCTTTACATGTTAATCCAAGATCAAAATACCCCTTATAAGGCATGAGTCAATAAAACTGGCGGGATGCATCACCGCCTGAGCCATTTTGATAATGGCTTGGTCGTGGTAGGGAAAAAGTTTCCCATAGTCAACCTGAAGGCCAAAATGCATGTTGCTCTGGGGGAGCACCAGTGTGCAGTGGGGTACCACTTGGGTTCGAGTGAGATGGGCGTCGAGATCCTTGGTAGGAATGAATCATCCCAGGGGTTTGGTGTGACTGGGCGAGCCAGTCTAAGCGAGTTTTCGTGTCATACAGAAAATGGAGGGAAAGTTTCACCACTGTCCCATGTGTAAGGAGAGTGTATATAACTCTCCTGTTCCCAGTGTGGAGGTGCACAGGGCACAGGGACCACGCCAGGGAACTAGCCGTTAGTACAATGGGTATTAAAGCCCAGCGGAGGGTGCTGGAGCAATAATAACTCAAGTAGAGAAGTGTGATCTTAATAACAAAAAACCAACCAAAAGTGACGCGGTTCACAGAGGGATAAGGGGTAAGAGCCCCAGGTTGGAGGGAACCTGGGCGTACCAATGGTGCACTAGGGGATAACCTAATCATATCTATGATGGAATTTAATGAAGTGCAAGACCTTCTTAAAGAGGTCCGCGCACAGGATCATCCAAAATAACATTCTAATAAACATGGGAAAAATGGGGAAGTTTATTGTGGAAAGTTGACCAACAAAGAATGTTGGTCACAGAAATCAAAATTAAACTTCATTGGGGTAATCTTGGGGCCTGTTGGAGCGGTCCCAAGCACTGATTCACCAATAGGCAAACACTCCCATCTGAATTGGTATAGTACACCAAAATGGACTTCACTCAAGTAATCAATTGAAGTTGTATCTGACCCAAACGCGTAGTTTTGTAAATGGAACGGGTTTCAAAAGCCCGTTCCTCAATAAACTGAATTGGACTGTTATTATTAATAGAATAAATTTTCCGTTTTAATGCCTGGGCTGATGAAAGGGTTTAGGCGTTATGCACCACACTAGTACCAACCTGGGCATATTTGGCTTGTACCCAGCGTTGGCCTAATGTGTGCTTGAGGTCAGGGAGGGCCTGAAGCTTCAACTTCTGAGCCTTCTGCCGCCCAGCCTTATCCTTGGGGTTGGTGCCCACTATCATGTCATTCAACCACGACATTACCCTCTCCTCCTGACGGGCTCAACCCCCCTCCAAGGGCTTTCACAAGGGAAAAGTTCTTGAGGGCTGGGGCCAACTTCATAGCAGCAACGGTCAGTTTGGGTTGAGATCCAGTGGCCTGGGGGAAACGCATATGGAAGGCTTCAATAAGATCTTGGGCATGCACACAGTCACGCTGGGACCAAACTGTTCTCTGCAGCGTCAAAACCCTACCAGGATACCAGGTACTCGAGTCATCTTTTAACATGGTGGGAGGCTACTATTTCCTCCACTTCCCATTCTGGCGCCCATCCACGAGATATGCCTCAGGAGTCTCTGGTGGGAAGCCCTCAGACAACATCAGTTTGCTCTCATGAAAAACAGGGAAGATAAGAAACGAAGAGATTATCCAACTGGTATGAGGCATGACCCACCTTTCTAACAACGCGGTAAGGACCAATCCTCTTTGTTCCCAGCTTTTTGCATGGCTGCTTGATAGGGATGTTATGAGCATCAAGCATCACGAGATCCCTTCCTTGTAAGCTGGACCCACTTGGCGCTTATCATCAGCGTCCTCCTTATAGACTTGCATTGCCTCCTCCAAACTTGTGGAAACCCCCTGGTGGAAAATCATAATAGTTTTGGAAAAGTCCACCACCGCTTCAACTTTAGATCCACAGCTGGGCCCCATGTTAAAGGCTGGGTTAAACCCATGGTTAGCGAAAAAAGGGGAACAACTTATCAAAGAATAAAAAGTGTTGTTGTAGCTAAATTGGGCCATAGGAAGGTGAGAAACTCTTTCCGAATGATCTGCGGCGGTGTAACACCGCAGAAACTGTTCCAAGCACTGGTTCACTCGTTCAGTCTGCCCATCTGATTGAGGGTGATAGGCAGTTGAACGGCAGGGGCGAATCTGAAGAGTCTTACACAACTTTTCTTAAAAGACAGAGGTAAACTGGGGTCCCCAGTCATTGATAATCTCTTGGGGAACCACATGAAGAGCAAACACATGAGTGATGAAGAGCCTAGCCATCTCAGCAGCGGTTTTTGTCGTTCTGCAAGGAAAAAAGTGGGCAAACTTTGTAAAACGGTCCACCACCATGATTGCATCATACCCATTTGAAATGGGTAACTCCACAATGAAATCCACTGATAGGGAAGTCCAGGGCCCTTTAGCCTTTTGGACTGGTACCAGCAACCCTGATAAAGGTTGCCAATTGGGTTTCATCTGATTGCAGATCAGGCACTCTTTGCAGTACCGCCCTACCTGAATGGGCAAGCTCTTCCAATTGTAAGTACGCATATCAACTCCAAGATTTTTGCTTTTCCAGGATGACCAACGGTGATTCCGTCATGATGGTCCTGGATGATCTCCAGGCGCAGTGGTCCAGCAGGAACCCATAGGCGTCCCTAAAACCACACCATCTCATCCTTCACGTGATAGCCCCTGGATAGATCCTCCTGATTCAGAGCGCTCTTAGCGAGAACCATAGTATATTTGGCTGATAGCGGCTGGAAAATAACTACCTTTCTGAAAATACTATATTCTGCTGCATTTTCCAGAGTAGAAAACGCTGGCTTGTTGACCATGGAATCAGGAAGTTGAGGCAGAATCTTATCTTGCAGAATCATCAACTGGGTGTTATAAACTTCTACCTCCTTTGGATCAGGACCTAAAGCAGGGTTGCAGCCTAAAGCATCTGCCAAACCATTATCCTTGCCCTTGAACACATAGAAAAATGCAAATTGGGCAAGGATCTCATGCCAACGGGTCTGCCGTGGAGTTAGGACATGAGGAGCGTGGCAGTACAGCAAGGCCTGATGGTCTGTACATATACAGAAAGGTTGGAGGAGCCATGCAAGTGGTGACGCCAATAAGTCAGCGCCTCCATCACTGCTAATAACTCCTTGCCATAAACGGCGTAGTTCAACTCAGGAAGAGACATTTTCCTAGAAAAATATCAACTGGATGCTCAGTCCCATATTCACCCACTTGTAACAAGGCAGCCGCTATGGCAAAGTTGTAAGCATCAGTAGACACAATGAACTCCTTTGCGGGGTCAACATGGCGAAGGATGGACGTGGATAACAGGGCGCACTTCACTGCTTGGAAAGCATCCTCAAAAAGGGGGGACCACTAGAACACCTTTGCACCACTAGCCCTATATAAGGGCGCTGCCACCTCGGAAAGATTGAGCATGAACTTCTTGAGGAATGTACACTTCCTTAAAAAACTTCTCAATTATTTTTTGATGTGGGGTGGGCCACTCATGAATCGCCTTCTCCTTGGCTGGAGTTATCATATGCCCTTGGTCAAACATGACGTTGCCCAGAAAAGTGGCCTGGGACTTGAAGAATGCACATTTACTGATCTTTAGCATAATGCGGGCGGCTCTCAACCTCTCCACCACTTGCTAAAGGTTTACTACATTTGACTCACGATCTGGGAAAAACACCAGGATATCATCCATAAGCAATTGCGCATACCCCTAACAAGTCCCCCAACGCTGCATCAATGCGGCGTTGGAAGATAGCAGGAGCATTCTTAAGCCCAAAGGGCATGAACTGAAACTGGAAAATTCCTTTTCTGGTGCATAATGTGGTTAGCCACTCCTGTCCCTTCTTTATCCAGATTTGATTGAACGCATTGAGGCAATCCAACTTGGAGAAAACTTTTAGCCTTATCTACATTATACGCAATCTTTGAATCTAAAGGGATGGGATGGAGGTCTGGTACACTAACATTGTTAAAATTCCTATAATCTACACAAGGGTGTAAAGTTCCATCGTCCTTCTCCACAAAGAGAAGCGAGGAGCAGACAGGGGAGGTATTCTGAAAGATCGCACCTTTGGCTAACTGGGAAGATATATGCACCAGATCCACAATGAGCTTAACTCACAATTGAACTCATAATGATCAGGTAGTGCATTAGCTGAAGCTGCATCACATGAAGATTCCAACCCCTCCAAACAGGAAGGTAAGGGAACCTCCACTGAGGGCTTCAACAGAGGGGCAAGAGTAAGAGTGTGAATATTTGGCCAATGGGGTAGTTTACCCTGAAAGTGGGCATCATACAAAGGAACAATTCAACTAATGACCATTCATCAAGGACAAGGGTAGGGTGTTTTCTTTCAAATTAGTCCTGACGTCAAACTTTCTCCACCACTCTACACCCAAAATAATGGGATACAATAGGTTTTTGATAGCTTGAAAGTGGTCGGACAGAAGATAGGAGCCCACCTGGTAATCCACTAACCCCATGATTTTCATCGTGGGGATACCTTGAGAAGCCCCGCCTCTACCATACCACCTGGCGAGTAACTCAACTTAAGGTAGTCAGCAAGGTCTTGGTTGATAAAATTCTCAGTGGCACCGGTATCTACTAAGATAGTTTTGCTGAACTTCCCCAAAGGGGATGTAAGGGTAGCAGTCAATAAAAAGTATCCAGAATGGGTTTATTCAAAGCAGAAAACGCCACAATCTCGCCTGAAAATTTTTTCTCTGGATTGAGCAAGCCATAAGGGTATGTTTTGGAATCATAGAAGGGGGAAGGATAGTTGGCCACTCTTACTAATGAGGCCACAAATCCCACCCCATTCTCTTCAGGTGCATATACTTTATCATATTTAAAATGAAAATTTTTTTCCACCTCCTGAGTGCCCTGCATCATGGTAGGGGTCAGTGAGGGTTCTCAGAGGTAATCTGATATACAGGAATAGGGTCTCATCCAATCTGTAAGAGCTAAAAAATTGCTCGTTTTGGGATATAACGTTTACATGATAAAACGCATTTTCAGGCTCCAACAACCCCATACCTGCTCCAAGGGTCTGGTGTACATCATTATCCAGGGCCATCACCCCCAAGCCCAATATTGATGCTTTGACTCACATTGCATAAATGCAGCGTGAAAGGAACCCATTACCCTCATTCCATTTTTGATTAAGTTCAGATCTAACTCACCTGGACCCTCAACTTCCACCAAAATGGGGAGGGAATAAGAGGGAAGCACTTCACAATTCAAGGAAATATACTAGTCACAGATGAGGTATTTATACAGGTGGCCACAGGTGACATCATCTCAGCATAATTGTCTGAAACCTTTAATTTAGTCTCAGGGCTAGTCCCTTGTTCAGCTTCAAATTCAAAAGAACACGAAGTTTTAGAAGTATAAGATTCCTTCATTTTGAGAAATGCCTGTGACTTTTTGGCTTCCATATTTATAGGGCTCAATATGGTTGAGCCCATGACAGCAAAATTACCTTGCCACTTCTAGGTTGGGGCGGGGAAACACTTCCAAAGGGCTTCAACAAGATGATTGAAGTTGGAAGGAGGCAACTGCTAAATTGGTGAGTTTTGCACAGATGGATCCAAGGTTGAACTGAGAAACAACATTTTAATTTTGTTGGGCAATGGTAAAGCCTGGGCTTTTTTGCAGAATTCATTTAAATATACTTTTACCAGATGACCTTCTTGACACAGCGAGAAGAACTTGTAGAAGGAATGGATGGATGCTCTATCAGGATGACTTTGCCCCAAGACCCGCTCCTAGCCCTTCACTGATCGCCATATGAGCAGATGAGCGTGGAACACCACAAAGCCTAGTCAGCCACATCTGGAGACAGCTGGTAAAAAAAATCCACTCCCCACAAAAGCGGATGTGAACCAGACAGATTATTATTTCCCAATGAGGGTTTTAGCTCAAGGGAAGCCAAGGCCTTTTAGATTTCTGAGTAAATCTTGGGAGAAAGGCGAGGAATTGAGACAACAGAATCATGAAAAGTATGAGACCACCAGGTACGAGCAGGAAGGGTGGGCACTTCCCAATTGGTAGTTGCAAGAATAACACCAAGATGCACTAAAACAATACCAAACAAGAAAATTGTGGTGAGCACCATCGTGGCAGTGATAAATGGCCATCGCACCCAGTTTATGCATAATGAAAGTCCCACATGAATAATTCTGATGCACATATAATAAAATGGTTGGTCAACTAATGTCAAGAGAGTCTCTGTCACTCCCTCGTTCCCAACAAGATTGTCAAAATCTAAGGATTGCTCACTTGAAAATTGTTATCCTGCACGTCTAGTTGGGCTGAAGTTCTGATGGTTGATCCTCAATAGTGTCTGTAGTTTACAGTATTTGGACCATTCAAAAGCTCACTAGGCCTATTAAATTCAACTTGACTCTTCCGGCCAATTTTGGGCATAATTTTTCCTTTGTATTTGGGAACTTCTTCCAAGGCAGGATTGTTGGGATTTCCCTATTAAGGGTGAAGCCTCGACTAGGTGTTAATTATTCAGTTATAGTTAATGCTAATAATCTTTAATAATTAGCTATACTATTAGACCTATATTAAATTAGGTCTAAGATTATTATATGAAGCAACAAGAAATTCTCATCAATTACACAGGGCTTATGAACTAACAAATCAATTTAATGAATCTGAATGATTCTCCAAGTGATCCACTGATGGGATTAAGCAAGCTTGATGCAAGACTTGAATTATTCTTGATTATCCTGATCTATCTGATCTTTAATTTATATAATAACCTTGATATTTTATTTAACCTCCGTCTATTATACTTTCCTAGTACTATAAATAGTACTAAATATTTCCATAATAACATAACTTTCCTTGAAGTATTATTTACTCTTTGAAGTTCAATTGGTATATTCATATTTGGATTTCAGTGTGAAATTCAACAATCATTATTTTCAGCCCACAGGAACCTCTAAACCATCGCCAACTGGTTAAGTTCCAACTATAGGGAATTTATTTGAACATCTGAATCTCTAATAAAGGTTAAGTCCTATATTATTTATATATTGGACTTCAGTGTGAAATCCAAGACTGTCCACCACCTTAAGTGAGCTTTGAAGGGCCTAACTCAATTTATTATTAGATTCGGTGCAAATTCTGACACTGGTGCTCCCTACCAGGTTTCCTTCTGAGCTACACAGTATTCAAATTATATTAAGGATATATAATGAAACTAAGATCACTCCACTACATTACTGTAGAGGGGTTGGAGATATTTTACTAAGAGAGTTTTGACCAACTTTTAACTCATACAGCTATTTTAGAAACCCTGAATACCCTGTTTAATGGACTACTCATATTAATGACAAAGGGAATGGAAAAATTGAACAGTGAAATACACTGGGTACAAGATCTTTGTTATTGTGAAGACCTACTTGATCTAATTGGCGATTATGCTTAAGATGCTGTCTATCAAGTATCAGTATGCACAAATGAAGTTAAGGATGAAACTCTTAACCCAATTCTTAATTCCCTAGATGAAATTTATCATATATATCATAATAAGCTGGAGCAACTTGTGAAGACACGCCGTCAGTATTATGGTCCTATTTCCAAACCAACCTGGAATAAGTTAGTCAAACTTGGACTTGTTCAAGATAAGGAACTAGATGCAGCTAATCAAATTAACAACTCTGTTAATGAGCCTTTCCAAAATTCAGAGAATTTACTTAAACCGGTTATGGAGAAGGTCATTTCAACTGAAAGCCAATTACTAAATGAGACTAATAATCTATCCAACAATCAAATTAATAATGAGGAAATGAACCCTAAGATGGATGAATCAACCTCAATTGAAATCCTAACATTGGATGAGACTAATAACCTGTATAAAAATGAACTTAATAAGGAGGAATTAACCCCCACGATGGATAAATCAACTTTGCTTGAAAATATGGCTTTAGACGAGACTAATAATATGCCCAAGAATACAAAAGTCAAAACCTATTTCCCCATTAATTCTCTTAATCCTCAACAACTTAATAATTATCTATATTGTAGAAACGATTTAAGGTAGTCCCAATTATACTAAAGAATGCAAACCTCCTGATTTAGGCCCTAGAATTAAGTCAACCCATGAATTTGGCCACCCAATTGATTTAAAATCTAAACCACCTGACCTAACCATTAGAAACGATGATAGTTCCTATTTTTCCCAATCTATATCATTTAATGATAATCCATTAAGTCCAGCTGAAGAAGTGGTTACTTATTTGAATCTAATCAATGAAGAAAATTCACCTGGAGAGATGTTGGATCCCATTGTCATGAGGTTTCTAGATTAGGGGAAACTTCATGACGGTTGGTGCTATGAGCACCATTATTCTCAGTATTTTGAGGCATTTGGATCTGGTACACTGATTAGGCCAGTTTAGGATCTAATCAGCTTAGAAGTAAAATCCACTGGATTCAGAGTAGATTGATAAATCAGAAGTAAATTAATTTGAAGCAATAAAAACTTAAACTTTTATTAGAAAATCAGTGATGGCTTAAATAGTAGAATATAAGGTCTTTCCATCACATTCACCGGAGGTAGTCCACAGCGCTGATCCTACAAAAATTGGATAAAGCGCGGATCATGTTGATCTTATGCACAGAATAAACTATACATGCTATTTGTGCCACACTCCCCCTATTTATTTTTGTGGAGGTATAGCTTAAGATGGTTTCAATTAATGGTAGCCTGATAGGGGATTCCATTGAGGGTCTTAAATTATAATTGCCATAGGGTAAAACTTCTGAAACTCTGAAAGGCCCCTTGAAATGAGGATGCGTCTTCTTGGACTTTAAGTTAATTAATTTATTTCAGAAAAGTAAAACGAGGTTGCCCACTTGGAAAACTTGTAAATTTTTAAGCTTGTTGTCATAATTCAACTTCATTTGTTCTGCATGTTTTTGTACTTGTTCCTGTGCTGAAGTTCTTAGTTGATATCAGTGTTGGTTTGGGTCAGCTAGTTGTTTGGCCAAGTTGTTGGGTTAAAATTTGATACCATAAAGTAAATCATAAGGTGTGCATTTGGTTGTGTTGTGGATTTTAGTACGGTAAGACCATAAGATGGTGGGCACTCTTTCAGACCATTTAGTAGGGTGATCAGTAGTGCTGCGTTTGAGTGCTCATACTAATTTTTGATTAAAACGTTCAGTCAGTCCATTGCATCGTGAGTTGTAAGAGGTGGTGAAGGAGTGGCAGGTCTCAACTTGCTTAATAATTTCCTCAACTAATTTGTTGTTGAAATGAGATCCTTGATCAGTTAGGAGGATCTTGGGGGGTCCATACACAGTAAAAATTTCTTCATATAGAAATTTGGCAGCAGTATTGGCATCAGCTTTTATCACTGATTTTGTCACAGGCCATTTGGTGTAGTATTCAGAGGCTACTAAAATATACTTGTAATTATCTTCAGACTCACGGAGGGGACCTAAAAAGTCAAGACCCCATGTCTTGAATAATCCTTTGGTAGTAATAGGGTCCAAAGGCTTTTGTGTACTGGGAAACTTATCAAAAACTTGACAGGCATGACAGGTTGCGACATAGTTTGCTACATCAGTATAGGCATTTGGCCACCAATAGGATGCAAAAAGTCTTGCCCAGGTTGCTTGTTTGCCAAAGTGTCCTTCATCATCATGGGCTTCTTCCATACGTTGTGCTCGTTGGGTTCTAGGTACCACCTGTGCAGCAGACCCCTTGGTTCATACATAGAGTTGGCTTTGATTTATTTGAGGTACGCCGACCAGGGGATGGACAGTACCGATCACAACACTCAAAACGGCAAAACAAACTACTAACCAGGTGGGAAGCAGAAACTTCTTAACCCACCATGGCAGAGGGTGAGGAGGGGTTGGGGGTTGGTTTTCAGAAAGACCCACCTCAATCAAGGGGTGTTGGTTACAGTACCAGATCAGAGCAGAGAGCCAGGGCGTTGGGGCATCTGCATAGTGGGGGCTGAGGTCAGCGTAGTAGGAGTTTTCCACTTCTGCATCAAGATAATGATGGGAAAGTGTTTCAGCAAAAGCTGCGAGGAGAACTTCAGCGTCTTTGCGGGCTTCAGGAAGTTGGGTGAAAAGGGAGATACTGTGGCGGGTGATTTTGGCTGAGGGGTTGAATGAAGCAAGTGTTGCGACATTCATAACAGCGATTTAAGCATCATCAAATAGTTTTGAGATGTCACTGCAGGGAGATTCAGGGAAGTCGGAGGGGAAGAAGATGGTGGGCAGGCTATGCTGGAGCTGAGCCACTGACTGGGCCACCGCGGTGCTTAGTTTTGGGCAATGAGGAGAGGCCACCGCAGCTAAGGCGAGCTGGTGGTCACTTTGGAAGGGGGCTGTATTGGGTAGAGGAGCAAAATGGCGAGGGGTAGGGGTTTCATTGAAGTCAGGAAGGAAAAATTCTGCCCGACCATAATCGCCATGGCAGAGAGATTGACCTGTATGCTTACTAATGAGGATGTTACCTGATTCGTCAGTTTCAGCCAATAGATCCCATGGATTTTGGTTCACTGGAATAGTGGCGTTTAAATTTGAGTGGGTAGGATTGGGCAAATGGGCAGCTGCTTGGGTGCGAATGTTGGTCCAAGCATTGCTCTGTTTGGCTGGCGTAGATTTAGGTGGGAGAGTGAGGATGGAGGTTTTGGGTGGGGCTGATTTTCCATGTGGGCCCACTTACATAGAGTTGGTTTTCAAAAACTAAAAATTTAGTACAACGGTGTTTAAGAGTTTTTGGGTTCAAAATATTTTTGGGTGCTTCAAAGTTGAGTAGAAATTTCCATATCATTGCTAATTCCTCCTCGAGGTCTAATCCCTCCATATGGAAAGTTGCATACTCAGCTGGGTTATTTGGAATTCTAGACAGCCCATCAGCGACAGCGTTAAGTTTGCCAGGTAAGTGTTTCAACTTAAGGTCAAATTTCATGAACTCATATCTCTATCTCAGGCGACGTCCATTTGAAATTGGATGGTTGAAAAAGAAACTTACAGCCGCATTATCAGTGTATACTGTGGTTTTTCTGTCTAGCACATAGTGGCGAATTTTCTGAAGAGCAAACACTATGGCAAGAATTTCCTTTTCATAAGTTGAGTAATTGACTTCCGCAGCTACAAACTTCTTGGATACAAATTCCATGGGGAGGTATATGTCATCTTGTAGTTGAGTGAGTACTGCACCCAGCGCAATATCATTAGCATCATTAAAGATCTGAAACTCTTGGTCAAAATCTGGAAAGATAAGAATAGGTGCACAGGTCATGATTTTCTTCAATGTCTCAAAGCATTGTTTTTCATAGGCTGAGAAATTCCATGTGGCACCTTTCTTCTGTAGATCATATAATGGAGTTGCAATGTGGCTGTAATTAGGAATAAAAGCACGGTAATAATTGGCTGTGCCCAAAAAACTTAAAAGCTCATTGGCATAGGTGGGTGTATGCCAAGTTGATATTGCTTTAACTTTGTCTGGATCAGTCCTTTTCCTTTAGGGGTAATTATATGCCCAAGGAGTTTGATCTGTTGAGTGCACAGGAGGGTTTTGGTTGCATTGATTCCTAGATTTGCAGATTTGATTCGACTCAATACTTCATTTAAATCTTGGAGATGCTGACTAAAGCTTGGAGAGTACACTGTAATAGTATCTAAATAAACTGTTATACATCGTCCAAGTAAGTCTCTGAAGAGATTGTCCATAACTAATTGGAAGGTTCTAGGGGCACCAGTCAACCCAAATGACATTCTTGTATATTCAAATTGACCATACTTGGGTAAAAATAATTTTGGCAATAGATTCTTCTTCCATTCCCAACTGATAGTATCCAGAGAACAGGTCAATATTTGTAAAAAACTGATAGCCATCCATTGAGTTCGGTATCTCAGTGATCAATGGCAAGGGATATGCATTTGTTTTGGTAATTCTGTTGAATGGTATATAGTCAATACACATATGAAGTTTTTCATTCTTCTTAGGTACTACCACCACTGGAAATGCCCAAGGGGACTGTGAAGGCCGGATAAGTCCGCTGGCTAAATCTTTTTTAATTTCTTTTTGAGCAAACTTTTCACGTGCTTGGGGTATCCTATACAGCCATCTAGAAATAGGTTTGGCATTTCCCACATCAATATTATGCTCCCCTAGGTTTGAGAGGGGTACATTGTCACCATCCTGGAGAATGGAACCTTGATATCGGTCAATGAGTTGAGCTAACTGAGCCTTTTGTCCATCTGAGAGGTTAGGTAAAGCGTCGATCTTCTTAGTAAGTTCAGTGCATAGGTATGTAGTTAATTGAGCAGGTACATCATCTTGCACAGGTTCATTTGAATAGGTAACACAGAGAGGTTTGATACCATTCTCAGTTTGGATAAACCACTGATCAGTCTCAAAATTAGCATGTATCCCAAACTCCTTGAGAGCCTGACGTGAGAGAAGCATTTGGAAGTTATCATGGTCAAAAACAACAGCATCAATATAGCAGACCTTGCCTGCAATTTCCACAGGTAAATCAAAAACCTGTCCACAACAGGCTTGTTGGGTACCCCCAGCCATTAAAAAATCATATTTCTTTGAGGAATATCTTCATAAACCAATATCCAGGAGAAAATTTATAGTTACTATGCTTGCAGATGATCCTGTGACCAGAATAATGGGAAACGAGTATCCAAAAAGGGAACCAACTGTACAAGGTGCACCATTACTTGCAAGTAAGGTTTCTTGAGGTTTAGGAGCACTGTTTCAGAGTCAAGTTAGTCCAATAGACTGATGAAGGTCTTGGCAAAGAGCAGGGCTGGACTTGCATAGGTCACTCAATGAAACAAATATTATAGTATCCTTAAGGATTTTTGAAGCTGAAAGCTCTTCAGGCTGGTATACCGCTGGTGTTGTCTTGACCTGCTGAGTTTGATGTGGTTTATGAAAAGGTACATAAATTGTTTTCTTTTGCACTGGATGAACTTTAGTTGGCACTTGATAAGCATTTTGTGGGTCTTCTTGAACTGATTTTCAATAGGTTGCTGTTCCATAGACCTTTGTGCAAACTTAGATAGTTGAAGTTCTCCAGAATACCCTGGTTGTATGATGGGGGTATCATCTTATTCCATGGACATTCCTTGTGGCTCCTTCTTTGAAGACTTAATAGAATTTAATAATTCTTCAATCTTGATACGCTTAGGTTGTTCCTGATTAGACTTGGCTAGTTCAGATTCTTCAGATTTTCGTTTTTCTACAGCATACATTTCCATAAGCAGTAATAATTGCTGTTCAGTAGGTGTCTTATTACCCTGAGGTCCATTCTCAATATAGCGTACAGGCTGGGCTTCTATCTGTGGTTGATGATACTGCACATAATTAGTCTGAGCAGACTGTTGTGAGGGCCCTGCATTCCAATTTATTACTCTGTGAGGGCACTTCCCATTAAGGTGAATCACCTGACAATGGCTGCAGGGTTGTAAGTCCCGGGGAACTTCCTCTAGCATTGATCAGGCCATTTTCCCATTCCCAAGAAAGAAGGTACTGAAGAGGATGGCCATACCCCTTGTTACTCAGGGCGATCTCGCTCACGTGGTAGACAAGCGCTGGGTAACATCCCTTCCACTTTGGATCCCACTTCTGGTACCCACACTCTCCTCAGTAGAACTGCTATGAGGAATCAGTGAAATATGCGCCAAGATTGCTGAAATGAAATCAATTACAACTAATTCAAGTGGTAATCAGCTAATGCTCAGATTTCAAATGATCAAAAAGGTATGAAGACTAATCTATCAGCTGAGATGCCTGACAGTTGTGATTTGGTTAACATGATGATCAAAAAATCTCCCCCTCCCAAATCCATCGTGCATCACCTCCAATGGGCAGGTAATAGCATCGGACACCATCAACGAGGTTTTGAAGCTTCCTGCTAGAAAATTGGGTGTTGCGCCTGATGTTATGCCACTGACCGAATGAATGGCCCAGCAACTGAGCATGGGCGAGTTGGGCATCCTGAACCCATTCCCAACCAAATGGGCTTACCCCTATGTGGGGTGGCCTTGGGGGATTCCCACCACTCGTCAGGCTAAACGCCATCACACTAACCGTCAGAAATGTAGTCAAGCCTTGGTTTGGACGTTTGAGGTCGAACCAACAGCAACTCGGCCTGCCACCAAATTTTTTGATGTCAGTTCCTAGGGAACTAACCCGCCCATTTTTGAATAAATTGCCAGTTAGGTCAAACTTGTGGGACCTGATCTTGGCTTGGTTTCCATCCAAATCAACAACTATTTAATCAGTCATATTGCACTGAGAAAATTGTTGGTTGATTTTTTTCTTTAATTTTCCATTAAAAAAACCTTCCCCAAAATCTAGTTTTCATATGTTGAGAATTAAGCCACCTTTTCTGCCGACACTCTCATACCCCTCAGGGTTAACAGTTGTGGTTGTTAAGTATTTTATTTTATGCCTGTATGAAATTCTGGCTCACTGGCAGATATTAGTGGAACTCCTTTCCAGTTCCATATTTGTCAAATCAACAGCAGTGCCTTGGGCATTCTTGCTAACCATTCAGGTGCTCTGGCATCTGGACTGGCAGGCCAGTATAATTCTTACTTGCTGTTCACCTAACATAATTGACTAACCATTATTTTTAGCCATTTCCACCTTTCTCATGTATATTGGCGCAGCAATGGTCCTTTCTTACAACTGAACAGGTTGTAAAGAAGATTATCTCTATCTACACTAGTCTGGTCCCACTAAAAACTCCAAACCCATACCCCATAGTTGCCGCGGCTATTTTGCCCATGTCATTAGGGTCTGACATCTCACCTGTAATGAGTTTGCTCCTCACCAAAGCCTAGTGGTTTCCCCTGACCCACTACCATCTTTTTGGTATCACTGGATTCATCCACAGCTACCAAAAAAGAGAACTACGCTTACTTCTTAGTACCCATGAAGATTAGTGTTGGGTCCCATCACATCTCCTTTGAGGCCCTGGTGGACATTGGAGCTGCGGGAAATTTTATGAGTGTAGAACTGGCCCAGCAATTGGAACTTGCCATGGATGCAGATCCTTCAGTGATGGTTGTATCTTCAGCCTCCCAAACCTCATACCTGGTATGGCGTCCAGTCACGTTTTCAATACACCAATTCAGCTTCTGCAATCGCTTTTTGGCCACACCAAACTTGGTGTTTCCAGTAATCTTAGGAGTGGGGTGGTGGTGCCGACAACATGTTAAGTTTCACTTGGAGTCTAATACATTGTCATTTACCAATGATCATCTGGAGGGAGAATTCCCCTTGATTGACACCCTCAAGAAGACACAAGGAACCAGTTCTATAACTTCCCTATTCAATTCTGCGGGCATCCCAGCCAATTTTCCCAAGATCTTAATGCGCTATCAAAGAATCTTCAACTCAGAAAAGGCAGATCACCTGTCTAAGCACACCAGGTTCAATTGTGGGTTTCAAACTACCATTGAGTTGGTGAACATCAACTGTTTGTTGTATCCCCATACAGCGGAGGAAGAAGTAGCACTCAATACCTGGTTGGGTGATATGCTGAAAATAGGTTGGTTGTTCAAGGAGACCTCACCTGTCGCCTCCCCCATCATCCTTGCCAAAAAGCGGATGGTTCACTCCATCTCTGTGTGGATTATGGTCACTTGAATAAAATAACGGTTTCTGATCCCTACCCCTTGCCTCTGGAGCAGATGATCAGCCAGGCAATTGCCAAATCCCGTGTGTTCTCTAAGCTGAATTTGGTGAACGCCTTCAACCAAATTTGGGTAATGGAAGGGAAGGAATGGTTAACAGCGATCTGGATGAAACGTGGAATTTTTTAATTCTAAGTAATGCCCTTTAGGCTGAAAAATGCTCCCGCTACGTTTCAAAATATGATTGATAATGTACTGGGTGACCTCCAGTTTACCTGCGCAGTTGCATACATTGATGATATCCTGGTTCACTCCCCAACTCCTGAACAACATGCTATTGAATTGGAAGTGGTGGTGGTCGCCTTGCATAAGGCAGGTTTGTTCCCAAAACCCTCCAAGTGTGAGTTTATATAAGGAGGAGGTTACATTCCTTGTAAACCTCATCCTTAAAGATGGTTTCACAATCCCTCCCAATAATTTGGATGCTATCTGGGAGTGGCCAACCCTGACTACCCAGAAACAACTATGAAGTTTCTTGGGAACCATCATTTTCTTAAAAAGTTCTCCCCCGCACTTTCACAGCTTGCTGCCCCACTCCACCCCTTGCAGGGAAAAACGTACCATTCTGCTGGATGGACAAATGCCAACATATGTTTGAATCAATTAATGAGGTGTTCATATTCCTCCCATTTTGAAACATGCCGATCCCACCAAGCTGTATATCATTGCATGCAACGCGTCATCAGTAGCTGTTGGAGCAGTGTTTCTCCAAGATCACGATGGCTTGGAACAGCCAGTCGCCTACTTTTCCTGAAAGTTCACCTCTATGGAGCAGTCTTGGGCTATTTATGACAAGGAGTTGGCAGCCATTGCATAGGCTCTAACTCATTGGAGGTACCTGTTACAGGGTGCCCAACATGAACTAATGGTTCGCACAGATCACCAGGCCCTGTTGTACTTTTGTAAAACCAAAAAATTGGATCATCAGCAAGCCCAAACCCATTGGGACCTGTGTTGTTTCAACTTCAAATATTGATTGATTTATTCGAGGTATGCCGACCAGGGGATGGACAGTACTGATCCCAACACTCAAAATGACAAAACAAACTACTAACCAGGTGGGAAGCAGAAACTGCTTAACCCACCATGGCAGAGGGTGAGGAGGGGTCGGGGGTTGGTTTTCAGAAAGACCCACCTCGATTAAGGGGTGTTGGTTACAGTACCGGATCAGAGCAGAGAGCCAGGGCGTTGGGGCATCTGCATAGTGGGGGCTGAGGTCAGCGTAGTAGAAGTTTTCCACTTCTGCATCAAGATAATGATGGGAAAGTGTTTCAACAAAAGCTTTAAGGAGAACTTCAGCTTCTTTGCGGGCTTCAGGAAGTTGGGTGAAAAGGGAGATACTGTGGCGGGTGATTTTGGCTGAGGGGTTGAATGAAGCAAGTGTTGCGACATTCATAACAGCGATTTCAGCATCATCAAATAGTTTTGAGATGTCACTGCAGGGAGATTAAGGGAAGTCAGGGGGGAAGAAGATGGTGGGCAGGCCATGCTGGAGCTGAGCCACTGACTGGGCCACCGCGGTGCGTAGTTTTGGGCAATGAGGAGAGTCCACCGCAGCTAAGGCGAGCTGGTGGTCACTTTGAAAGGGGGCTATATTGGGCAGAGGAGCAAAATGGCGAGGGTAGGGGTTTCATCAAAGTTGGGAAGGAAAATTCTGCCTGACCATAATCGCCATGGCAGAGAGGTTGACCTGTATGCTTACTAATGAGGATGTTACCTGATTCGTCAGTTTCAGCCAATAGATCCCATGGATTTTGGTTCACTGGAATAGTGGCATTCGAATTTGGGTGGGTGGGATTGGGCGAATGGGCAGCTGCTTGGGTGCAAATGGTGGTCCAAGCATTGCTCTGATTGGCTGGTGTAGATTTAGATGGGAGAGTGAGGATGGAGGTTTTGGGGGGGCTGATTTTCCATGTGGGCCCACTGAACGAGATTGGAGGGTGGGAGGGGGCAGCAAAGCTCCCCATACTGAACCTCCAGAGGGGGCTCAGAAGCCGCAGTAGCGGATTTGGCCTTAGGGCATGCTCTTTTTGCATGGTCGAGGCCAAAGCAGAGGGAACAAATCTGCCTACCATTATCAACCCGAGCCCAAAAGAAATGATCAGGCGCTGCAGCCACACTAGCGCGGGGTGGGATCTGTTGGGCTATGATAGGGTGGTGTGGTATGATGGTGGCTGTTGCACGAGGAGCAGCAAGGCGTTCTGCACCAGATGGAATGGCAAAGATGAGGTTGGGCTGAGTGCCATAAGCCATGAGCCCCGCGACCAACTGGTCATACAAAACCTGGGGTGGAAGGTGGGATGGGAGATTTGCAAAGGATACCACTAGCGTGGTGTCTGAAGGGAGGCGAGTACGGGTTGTGGGAATGGGGTTTTTTTATAAATTAGAGGAGTTTGTGCTGCCACTTCAGCATCCTCCTCAGATTGGAACCCAACGTCAAAGTAGCCCTTAAAAGGGCGGAAGTCTATAAAGCCCGCTGGCGCAAAGGCTGCAGTGGCTAGGTCAATATCTGCCTTATCAGCATATGGGAACAAACGCCCATAGTCCACTTTGAGGCAATAGCGAATAGCAGAGCGAGGGAGGGCGAGAGGATGGGGGCGAGAAGGGTGGACGCGCGCCAGGTGGAGTGCTAAGTCCCGTGGGGGGACAAAACGGTTGGAAGCAGTGGGCGGGCTGTTTGAGCCCATCTGAACGCGCTTGCCCGCAGGGCGGAAAACGCTAGGTGGGGGTGCACTGCTGCCCCACACTGGGGTGGCAGGCGGCAGAGCCAAGGACATCAAAGTATAGGTTTGGGCAGATGGCTGTGGATAAATAAACTTAAATTTAAAATCGCTCAAAAGTGACTTTGAGCGGTCAAAGAGAGTTTTCAACTTCAAATATGAATTTGTAAAAGGTGCACTAAATGTGCTTCCCACTTTTCTCAGCCGCAGCCCCACCCACAGTTCCACAGATCTGGAGAAAGTGGATTTTGTTACTGTGATTTTTACCACCCAAATCTTGTCAATTGTTCCCCCTGTCAATTCTTCTGTCACTCTGGCCCCTGACGCTCTGTTAGTTGCTCAAATCTTAGCCAGTCAAATGGCCTGCCCTGAGGGCATGGAGTTGCTCAAGCAGTTATACCACCAGAAGCATAAACACTCCCTATACTCACTAAAGGAGGTCTTATATATTTTAGATCTCACATTTGGGTCCCCCCTCTTTCCAAACTGAGGTGTTTTGCGCACATCACGATCCCCCCACAGTTGGTCACCCTGGTTCTAAGAAATGCATTGACAAGATCAAATGGACCTACAATTGGGCAGGTTTGACAAAAGAAGTTCTAGCCTGGATCACCAATTGCATTACTTGTGCCAGGGCCAAGTTGGATCATTCCAGTAAAAATGGCCTCCTGCACCCCTTACAGCAGGCGGAGGGCCCATGGACATCAGTGTCCGTGGACTTTATTGTTGAGCTCCCCTGTTCTAATGGGTTCACAGCAGTGATGGTAGTGGTGGATCACTTCACAAAATTTTCCCTTTTTATACCTTGTACTTCCATGATTACATCAGAGGAAACTGCCTTCCTTTTCATACACCATGCTTTTTTGGTGTTTGGTCTCCCCAGGAGATCATCAGTGACCGTGGCTCCCAGTTCACCGCGTGGTTTTGGAGTGAACTCCTATCAATCCTGAAAATATCCCCCTGTTGCTCCACGGCATATCATCCTCAGTCTGATGGCCAGACCAAGCAGGTCAATCAAGTTCTTGAACAGTACCTGCATTGCTATGCTGCAGCTGCGCAGGATACTTGAGCTGATGACCTCCCTCTCACTCAATTTTGTACAATAATGGGACCCACACATCCACGGGGTTTTCCCCCTACAAAGCAACGTTGGGTTATAATCCTTTATTTTTGGTTGGACCATGCTTGCGGCCTGAGGTTCAAACTGCCATGGACCATGCTGCTCATATCAGATTGACTCAAGCCTTGGTGCAAGAACACCTCACCAAAGCTATAGATGACTACAAGCAGTTCATGGATTGAAAGCGTCTTCCAGGTCATGAGTTTATGGTGGGCTCCTACATTATGCTCGACACCCATCACTTAAAGATCCAGGCCCCTTCCCATAAATTCGCCAGTAAACGCTCAGGTCCCCATTTGGTGGAGAAGGTATTGGGTAATGGGGCGCTCCAACTGAAGCTCCCCGTGCATTGGAAGCAGCATCCCATTTTCCATGTTTCCCAGTTGTCACCCTTCAAGGGTGCAATTCCTGTGGAACTGGAACCAATCATCATCAAAAATGAGGAAGAGGCTGAGGTAGAGGCTATCCTGGCGTCCCAGAAATTGCGACGTTCTGTCCAATATCTCATAGCCTGGAAAGGGTATCTGGCCTACAAGAACAGTTGGGTCAAAGTGCACAATTGTGCAAAATGCATGGACCTGGTCGAAGCATTCCATTTATCCCAACCCAAAGCTCCCCGCCCCCCCCAAAAAAAGTCGCAACAATTATGGTGATCAAGATATCTAAGGCGCACAATAATGTGGCTCTCATACAGTTTCCCGATGGTGGGGTCCTTCCCTTGGGAAAAGGAAAGAGTAGTGTAAGTCCCAGGGAATGTCCTCTGGGCATTGATTGGGCCATTTTCCCATTCCCAAGCAATAAGGTACTGAAGAGGATGGCCATAACCCTCATTACTCAGGGCGATCTCGCTCACATGGTAGACAAGTGCTGGGTAACAGCTCTTCTGCTTCAGATCCCACTTCCAGTACCCACACTCTCCTCAGCAGAACTGCTATGAGGAATCAGTGAAATCTGCACTGAGATCACTGAAATGAAATCAATTGCAACTAATTCAAACGGCAATCAGCCCAATGCTCGAATTTCAAATGATCAAAAAGGTATGAAGACCAATCAGCTGGAATGCCTAACAGTTGCAATTTAGTTAACATGATGATCAAAAAAATCTCCCCCTCCCAAATCTGTTGGGCATCACAACCAATGGGCAGGTAATAGCATTGGACACCATTGATGAGGTTTTGAAGCTTCCTGCTTGAAAATTGGGTGTTGCACCTGACGCCATGCCACTGAATGAATGAACAGCTCAGCGACTGAGCATGGGCGGGTTGGGCGTCCTGAACCCATTCCCAACCAAATGGGCTTACCCCTATGTGGGGTGGCCCTGGGGGATTCCCGCCACTTGTTGGGCCAAACGCCGTCACACCAACCATCAGAAACGTAGTCAAGCCTTGGTTCGGATGTTCAAGGTCAAACTGACAGCAACTTGGTCCGCCACCAAATTTTTTGATGTTGGTTCTCAGGGAATTAACCCGCCCATTTCTGAATAATTTTCCAGTTAGGTCAAACTTGCGGGACCTGATCCTGGCTTGGTTTCCCTCCAAATTGATGACTATTTAATTAGTCTCATTGCACTGAGAAAATTGTTAATCAATTTTTCTTCTTTAATTTTCCATTAAAAAAACCTTCCCCAAAATCTAGTTTTCATATGTTGAAAATTAAGCCACCTTTTCTGCTGACACTCTCATACACCTCAGGGTTAACAGTTGTGGTTGTTAGGTATTTTATTTTATGCCTGTATGAAATTCTGGCTCACTGGCATATATTGGTGGAACTCCTTTTCAATTCCATATTCGTCAAATCAACAGCAGTGCCTTGGGCATTCTGGCTAATCATTCAGGTGCTCTGGCATCTGAACTGACAGTCCAGTCTAATTCTTAATTGCTGTTCACCTGACAAGGGTGCTTTGCACTGTCTGTTATGGTGACCAGGCTTACTGCAGTTAAAGCATCATATATTATTGCAAGGGACTTGTCCTTGTACTAGCATTGTTAACTGCTGTAATTGTTCTGTCAAGGCACTAATTTGACTGTCTACCTCAGATGGTGGTGCAATAAACTTCACCTTAGGATTATTATCCATCTCAACCTGGTCTTCATCATCTGAATGCTCATCTATAACATCCTTAGTAATTTGTAATTCAGTCTGTTGGCGTGCTATAAGATGAGCATAATTTCTGCAGGCAAAGGTAGCATGGTCTAGACAGGTTGGTTGAGTAACAGCACTGCATTTAATAAAGTTCTTCAAGGACATCAATAAACCAATCAAGAATTTGCTGATCAACTTCTTTACAGCGTCAGTTTCCAATTTGGTTCCACATCCCAAGAGCTCTTCAAATCATCCCAAGAATTTGCTGATACTTGAGAAGTTTCTGAGATGAATCTTTTTAAATTTTTCACATAATTGAAGGGTTGAGACTCGAAATTGGTCAAATGCACAGGTTTCCTAATCTTTCAGGAGTTAAAAGGTGTATTTGCTTTGTGCCAACGCTTGGCAGGTCCAGTTAAGAGGGTAGCAACTTCTCTCAGGAGCTTCTGTGGTGTAACACCATAATCATCTCCCCAAGAATTGTATGCTTCAAGCCAGTCATTTATTGGGCCATAGTCAAATTTTTCCAAAGCCTGCTGGGTGTATAGATTCATGAAAGCCATTGCTACAGTATGGTCCATAGATTCTGGCACATTAGTTGGAGGGTCACCATTTTGTCATGAGGTTTCTAAATTAGGGTAAACTTCATGACGGTTGGTGCTATGAGCACCATTATTCTCAGTATTTTGAGGCATTTGGATCTGGTACACTGATTAGGCTATTTTAGGATCTAATCAGCTTAGATGGAAAATCCACTGGATTTGGAAAGACTGATAAACCAGAAGTAAGTTAATTTAAAGCAATAAAAACTTAAACTTTAATTAGAAAATCAGTGATGGCTTAAATAGTGAGAATATAAGGTCTTTCCATCACATTCACTGAAGGTAGTCTACAGCGCTGATCCTACAAAAATGGATTAAAGCGCGGATCATGTTGATCTTAAGGCACAGAATAACCTATACATGCTATTTGTGCCACACCATAAACCTAAATTTAAATCCTCAACACAATGATTACTGTCTACAACTCAATTTAAGGTCCAAACCATCTAATTTATTAACCTACTCTAATCATTTAGACAATTTCTGCCCAAATTTAAACCAAAAAGTTGGATATTTAACTAAGGATCTTTATATGAAAGCTAATCCACCTGATTTACTCTCTAACTCAAATGATTTAGTACCCAATTTTCCATTTCAAGCTTGAGCTTCAGCTAAAAAATCAAAATCCTCTAAACTATCTCAGCAACCTTGAGGGGATTTCAAGAAATTGCTACTGGACTGACAACTCAAAGTCCCAATGGTCCCTCTGAATAACAAATTTCCCAGCCAATATAAATTTATAGTTTGAAAATTTGGCCAATGATATTGACTATCATATCCAGTTTAAAAACTGACTATGGCTTTAATCGAAGCAACTGCCACCCCCAGTCAAGGCTTATAGGGAGCTCTGTCAGGATTTCCCCTATTAAGGGTGAAGCCTCTTTAGGTGTTAATTATTCAGGAATAGTTAATACTAATAATCTTTAATAATTAGCTATACTATTAGACCTATATTATATTAGGTCTAAGATTATTATATGAAGCAACAAGCAATTACCATCAATTACACTGGACTTATGAACTAACAAATCAATTAATGAATCTGAATTATTCTCCAAGTGATCCACTGATGGGATTAAACAAGCTTGATGCAAGACTTGAATTATTCTTGATTATCCTGATCTATCTGATCTTTAATTTAAATAATAACCTTGATATTTTATTTAACCTCCATCTATTATACTTTCCTAGTACTATAAATAGTACTAAATATTTCCATAATAACATAACTTTCCTTGAAGTATTATTTACTCTTTGAAGTTCAATTGGTATATTCATATTTGGATTTCAGTGTGAAATTCAACAATCATTATTTTCAGCCCACAGGAACCTCTGAACCATCGCCAACTGGTTAAGTTCCAACTATAGGGAATTTATTTGAACCTCTGAATCTCTAATAAAGGTGAAGTCCTATATTATTTATATATTGGATTTCAGTGTAAAATCCAAGACTATCCACCACCTTAAGTGAACTTTGAAGGACCTAACTCAATTTATTATCAAATTCAGTGCAAATTCTGACAAGGATTTAATACAAACTGAGGATTCAGACCTTTCAGTTTGTCAACACTTCTCTAGGGTTAAAATTCAGATATAAACCAGGAAAAGGATAAAATAAATAAGACTTTTATTGTAAGCTATCTATTAGATAATAGTCATTAGACCAGGCGCCATTATTTATACCTTTAGGGCATCTCCTGGCCATAATTCAGCACAAAATTTCAACAGATATTTTACCACCTCAGTTCAGCCTTTAAACTGATATGACTGAAACCTTTTTTTAGGTTTATTGGTGGCAAAATACTCTCAAAATTGGGAGGATTTCAGGTACAAAAATTGTGATTAAGGCATGCAAAGTTGTCCTTTGATCTTCTGGATTTCAGTTTCATCATACTGCTGACAAATTACACCTTCTGTGAAATTTTAGCATCAATTGAAGTAAATGATGCACCCCTAATCAGGACGTCGACAGGCCTCTTCCTCAATAGCACTAGGTAACCCCTTTATCGGTGGTCCACACAAGTGCTAGCATGCCAATTATGCAGATTAACATATGAATTTTGCCCTAAGGTGGGAAATTAATTACGTTTTTTATTTGTCTGAAGTCCATGGGATTTTCAGACGTTAACTTTGGGTCATCCCCAAAATAATTTTGTATACAATTCAGTTGATTGTGTTCCCAATAATTGGGATCAATTGCCAAGCTTTGGTTCATAGGAAATCAGCCATGATATGCGAGCATATTTGGGCTGAGCGCTCTGCTAAAATACTTGATCAAATTATCATTGAGATATTTGGCCCAAATTGTATGATTGCAATAGGCTTTGAGGTGAGAATATAGGTGTTAGCTCAAGAGTTTAAAGGGCAATATGCCCAATCTGATGGTCGTTGAAGGTTTACTTTTGAGTCAACTACCAGAATCTGACAAAGGTGGTGTGGGATGCAAACTCACACCGCTAGGGAACTAGCCATTATGAAAATGAGAAACAAGGTACCTTGAATGGTGCCAGTACAGAAGGGACCCAAGGCAAGGGTGTAGAGCACGGTATACAATACCAGGTAAGCAAGAAACAACACAGCTTGAGTGGACCCAAGAGGAAAGCCCATAATCAAGTGTAAATAGATGCTAGGTGGTTTGGGTACCTCAATCTGGATGGGACCTGAATGGCCCAAGGGAGCACCTGAGACTTTCATTATTTTGGATAGTATGTAGTGGCCAACATAGTTAAAGAACTCCTCAAAGAGGTCCGCACCCAAGTTCACCCAAGGAACCATAAAGAAAACGTAAAAAAGGTAAGTTTAGTTGTGAAAAGTTGACCAACAAGAAGTGTTATCACAAAAATCATATTTAAACAGAGTTGGGGTAATTATGGGTCTGCAGAAGTGGGCACAAGACTTGACGCTTCAATAGGTAAATGCTCCCATCTGATTTGGTAGAATACACTAAAACTGTCTTCACTCTAGTGATTGATTGAAGTTGTATTTTACCCAAACTCATAATTTTGTAACTCAAACAAATTTTGAACCCCCATTCTCCAATTAACCAAATTAAACCATCTTTGTTAAGTAGATTGTCCATTTTAACACCTGGGCCAATACAAGGGGCTGTGCATATTGCACCTCCCTAGTACCAACCTGGGCATATTTGGCTTGTACCCAGCGTTGTTCTAATGTGTTCTTAAGGTCAGAGAGAGCCTGAAGTTTCACCTTCTGGGCCTCCTGTTACCCAGCCTTATCCTTGGGGTTAATTCCCACTATCAAGTTATTCAACCATGACAATATCTTTTCTGTACCCAGTATTGGTCCAGTTTATGCTTTAGGTCAGGGAGGCCTGCCAACTAAACCCTTTTGGCCTCCTCACTGTCACAATCAGAAAATTTTAGTTTCTGACCACCATATAATTAATAATTCTTTGGTGCACCAACAAGCACCAAAGAAGTCTAACTTTGAGTAAGGAGAGGTTTAAGGTCTGACAGCGCTAAACATTGCCTACTACTAGTTGGTTATGCAAAGTCCTCTATTGTGGTTGGTCTGACCCAACCATACAAAAGCTCCTCAAAACTGGACACCCAAAATAAGACCATAGGTAAGTGAGGTATGCTAACCCTGAGACAACCTATATTTTTATTCTGGATATAAAAAGGGACCACTGACCAAAGCTCATCTGGGGAGCAACTAACGATGCTTCCCAGAAAGGGAAAGCTAGGGGTAAAATTCCAAAGTGAGCTTCAGAATTGGTGGGTGCACCTTATAGAGGCTGTCCTTTGGAGGCCTCACCTAAATCATTGATTAGGCTTATATGAGCCCAATCTACAATTTGGGTGAGGCGCAACCTAGCACCCAAAAACGACTGAGCCAAAAGTATTTTTAAAGCAGTTTGACTCAGATTCAGAAAATTCAAATCCAAGTCAAAATGCAACTGAGATGAACTCAATTGTTACACTTACACCTAGCCTTGAAGCTACAATCTGTACCCCCAATTATGTCATGTAACCATAACAGAGGATGTCAAATTTAATATTGAAGAACTAGCTTTTGCAGCTGGCTGTGCATGCGTCAACATGGTGAGATCTTTGCTTTATGACCCCAACTACCCCCAAACCTGCCAACAGATTAAATCCTTCATATGTGTGCCCAACCTTTTTGACTTTTGCCAAATTTCAACTTGCCTAATATATAGAGGCAATGCACACTGCTGACCTCATTAATGTGGAGAACCCTCACCTCTTTCTTCTTCTGCCACATGCCACTGACACTCTAACCCCCTTTTGTCTGCTTTTGCCCACCATCTGAAGCCAGCGCTGGATAAAATTCTTCCTGAACCCTCTTCCCCTTCTGGAATAGATGCTTAAGCTAATGGTGCAGCTCCATGCTAGAAATTTTTTTATAAAACCATTCCTTTGTTTAGCACACTATGAATAAAAATGTGTGGAGGACCCCCTCTTGGGTTGGGCACTACTAGTACTAAAAAAGAAAATACCCTGAATCACTAGAAAATAAGAAATTTTTCCTGCCAAATTTACCATTTTTAGTCAGAGGTTGCCATATTAAGTTATATCAGTAACTTTTTGCAATGGTGGATGAAAAAAAGTTGGTACAGCTGCCAAAATTACAAAATCTTAATATTTATAACTTTACCAATTTTGGCAACTCTGCAACAAAATCATCATTATATGAGCTCTCTTAAATTTTTTCCAACATTCTAAAAATAAGGGCTTGTGACTTCTTTCTTTTTAATTCAGTTTCACCTGTAGTTTGCTCCAGAAAGTATTGTAAACCCTGTAAACAATTACCTGGGATACTGTTTCTGGATGTTCCTTACGCTTTGGCCTGCTTAATCTTCATTTCTGAAGAACTGATAACAAGGAACTAATGTGATTTTTTTTCTCTTATAGGTCTATTTTTTACTCTATCTGTTCTTAAAACTCCTTTCTACTTCTAGGATATATAAATTATATAATCTAATCAATCTATGCCTTATGATATTAATGGTTATATATAAATCTGACATCCTTACTTTAATGAGGAACCATCAGCTATACCATACCCATACCATATAATATTGCCCCTTAAGAATTCAATCATGGCTATTCTGTTACAAGTGAAGCCTTAAATTTAAAAGCTCATAACATATACTCTGGTTTTTAGCGCCTATAGTTACTTAGCCTAATTATATTAGATGTTAACAGAGTTACATAAAGGCTAAGGATAAAGACTATTATGCATATGATAGTTCCAAGTCACTTTTACTTATATAAGGTTTGTATAACGCAGTATATTAAGGAATGTAAATTTCAATGATATTGAATAATTGCTATCTAAATGTGATTTTTTACAAAATAATAATTTTTTGAGTTTCTAACCTATAAAAGAAATAATAAACCCGATTTCGGGAAAGTATAATTTAAAGGATAGATTGAAATTACTTAGATTTGACCTATCACCTAATTTTTTGAAAGCTAGTTAAATTTAAATAGCCTTTTCCTAAGCTTCCTGTTATGCCATGTCATACATTTTAAGCCTCGCATAGTTGCACCAAAGTTATAGATAAACTATACATTCATGGCACAAACTATAAAACGCACAGCTTTGTTGATTATACCTAGAGGTTGAAAGTGTAAAATAAACAATAAATTAACTCTATAAGTATTATATTAGACAAATTTTAAGCAAATTGATCTGCTGTATTAACAGTTGAAGTCGCGATCAAGATATTATTTTTAACCGTTTTATTAAACATTTCAATGATTTGGCACATATATGTGTTCAAAAATGGGGGTTTATGTAAATTATAAAAACATATATGCGTCCAAAAATTAAAGGTTGCATATTTTATTCCAAATTTTACTGAATATTTATCTTACAGACAAAGACGAAACTAGCTACAAGAAGTGTAAACAGCGGCTAAGAAATTTTTGCCAAATATAAGGGCAAAAAATAAGGGATTTTTTTGAAAATCAGTGAAATGGTTGAGCTAAACTTTAAATTTACGTTCGAACTACGAAGTAGCTTTTTGTGGATAGTTAAATTTAGGTTACTGTTATGTCGGTTGACAAGGTGCTTGTTTATAAAAATTGTGATAATGATAAAAGAAGTCAGCTTAAGTCTTTGTTTATAATATAAAAATTTATCATAAGTGTTTATATTTTCTAATTTTATGTTTAAATATATCATGTTAACGTAGTTTTTTCACAATTGTGATATCAGCTGAGGTAATTTTCAGCACACTAGAAAATTAACTAGCGGCTAAACTAATCCAAAATTTAGTTTTTGATTGTTTTGCTAATTGCTAATGCATATGAGCGTATTACGGCATGTAGCACGTTATATAATTCTTTAATACTTTATAAAGCAATTATATTATAATATTTAACAAATATACTTTCATACTTGACTCCTTGGAAGGTAGCTGTTAAAAAATCGAAAATCTAACATATCTAGCAAATTAACAACCACAACTTACAGAATCCTTTCCTTTCATCGTTGACATTGTATAATCAATTTAGTAGACTGTACATCATTCAAAAGAAATACCCTAGAATATAAGTTCATATTCACTCAAATGCATAACTGTATGAGAAATAACTGGTGCAAGTAAAAAACTAAATCACAAATTATAAACCGGAGGAAATATTAAAGACCAGGTAGATTCTGAAGTAATTATCGAAAAATTGATAAGTTTTAACATAATACAAAAATAATCGAGGTGGGTCGACCTTGGGACAAATATACCACACCGAGATTTTTTATAGCCAGTACAGGTTCCGAACCTGTGTTGAACAAAACCTGCACTAGAGTGGAAGCAGATTTTACCCTGCCAGGCTAACCACCCTTAAGTTTTAATATAACATAGGGAAACTTATTGAGCTGTCAAACCAGGGATGTCTGAAAAGTTAAAGCATAGGTTGGAACTTGTAAACTTATATAAAGTACTAAAAAGATATTTAATTCTTCAATCTAACAGTTCCCAGTTTAAATAACATAAGACAGAACTTTATACTACTAGGAGAGGATACAGATAGGAGCTAAGTAATTAGTTCGTAATATAAACACACAAAAATACAAAATAATATCTTCAACCTAACGAACTAAAATAAGCTATATGATAGCTAAAATTAATAACAAGTGTCCGAACTAAAAAACTATGAAATGATTTAGAAAAGAGTGAAGTCTAAGCCAAATCTCGAGCGTAAAGAAAATGTGAACTATGCAGGCATTAAAAGTAGCAGGAAAAAGTTATTAGAATAACACATAATTTTGTGACGATTAAAATAGGTGCTTTGAATACCTAAAAAAAGTATATTAGAATTAGTAAAGCTCAGTTACTCCAAAATTGCATATTTATTATTAATGAAAGTGAAAAGAGTCAAATGAAGCATGCAGTTTGATAAAAATAAACTTGAGCAAAGGAATCGTGGCAATGATGACAAACCAAGGTGCCAATAGGCAAGGTGATAGGTTTTATTAAAATATAATGAGATAAGAATGATATCAAGGGGAAGGAACGGGCGAAGGTCACTACTTACTCCCAATTTTTCTTGATTTCAAATTGCTAAAAAGTTTAGTGTTTTTTAAAAAAACGTACCCAAGGCCATTCTAAATGAACATTCAAGTCATCATCAATAAACCTAGACTAAATTTTTAGTCATTTTCGCGTTGTCAAGCTTACTTTGACTTGATAAATGCCTCGATAAAGCATACCACTGGGTGCCTGCTCCATGTGAAACTAAAACATTTAGCAAAAAGTATCTGCACAGCAAACCTTCTTCTCGTAGGGCTCTTCTGAAGGGCCATAACTGCCTAGCATTCCTCCTGCTTATCAACTAAAATGAAATCAATACTAGAAATATAAACAAAAAACCTTTTACACCCATTCGCTTAATGACGTGAATATATTTCAGCCCAGAGATCACTTCGTGTTGAACTCTTTAATCACCTTAAACAAAGGCAATACAATCTACTTACTTAAATTTGATTTTGAGGCGATATTCAATCCCCTCTTTAATAATAATAGGCTTTTCCTCGAATGCCTTAATAGACTCTAAAGGTTTAAGAGAGGTAAGAAGTTAAAAATACCTGGTGTAGTCAAATCGAGGGCAACATCAGAACGACCTTCAACTTCTAATGCTAGCTGCATGACAATGACCTAATATGAGTAAGAACTAGAGCAAAAAATAAAATACCCTTCTTGGATCATCAACAGGCCCTATAAAAGAATCAGTAAAAGGAAAGAAAACGCATATACCAGATGATTTTCCTAACCCCAATGATTGCTTCCATTTTTGTAGAGATTCATCGTGAGCATCAAGTTGTTGTAATTCCTCTACGGTCTTCTTTTCGCCTACTTTGTATCCCTCGGTTTCAGTAGGCAAAAGCTCATCTTCAACTTTGGGGCTAGACATGGTTGACAAGAAGTAACTGAGGTCTGAGAAAGGCGACTAAGGAAAAGCTAAACTTCAGAAGAGAGTAAGTTGGGGTAGGCGCAAACCAGTGAGTGGACAGTGAGACGTCAATTCTGATTGCCAACCGCGACCTTGATTTGATGCTCTTGGTTAACTAGGCAGCTCTCCTAATGCACCCAATCAAAATGCCCATAAAATGGACTTTTTGTGATGCCTCAACTATCTGCGTAATTTTAACTACTCTACAAAGGGGTACTTGGCGCCACATCCTACAACGTGGCTGACGTTATTTTAGTTTTGTAATAATTTAATGATTATAGTTTGGGTGAGTGATTTATAATCGAAACTAGGTTTTCAAAAACTTAATAAGCGCTCTTGCACCTCTTTTGATGAAAATCTCAGGACAATTACTGCTCCTGCCTTTACTTAGATTAACTAATAGTTTAATTTTAATTTTAGCGATTAACCTTCAAGTATGGCAAAATACTAAGGCATATAATTGCTATTGGATTATAAATATGAGTTTATTAAAAATAGTGTTGTAAATAGTACAACCATCAACTGTAATATTTTATTACATATTCATATAATTTTTAATTTATTTACCACTTAATAGTATAAACCTTATTTTTTCTTATTTTAACTAAATATCAATATTATGCTTAATTTGGCTCTCTTTCATTTTTTTAAGGTTTAATGGTAGAAGGAACCGCATGCTTAAGCAACCACTAACTTCCTTTTTGTTTAACTCCTATCATCTAAATATATATATAAGATACATTTTATCCCCATCTTTAAACTACAAAAACAAGGAGATTTGAAATTTGGCATTGAGGTTCAGCTCAGAATTTGTAATTCAGCTAAGGAACCATGTCTAATTTTTAAACAATAAGAAACAGTCTACATTTTACCTTAATAAAATTCTGTTATAAAATAATTCAAATTTGAAAAATGTGCACAAATAATTATTATAAAAACCCAAACCTACATTAATAGAATTTAACAAGTATGTGTAGCTTGAGGTTGGATAATCAAGTTTGTGAGATTATTTAACTTTAATTTAAGCAACAAAATTTTTTTGGGAAAAAAGAACCTCCTTTAAAAAAAGCTCTAAAAAGTATGAAATAAGTGAGAAATTAAGCCTACTCAATAAAACCCTTTTTGAAGCTGGCACCATATTTTAAACTGAATTATAGAATTTTGCTCATAAATACAAAATTATATCTTATGTCTGGATTAGGTCCAAGTGTAAACTATAAGCAACTTAAGATAAATAGTACTAGGTATATAAATTATAAATACATATCATAAGTCAGTTAAAATATGGCGCCAACTTCAAAAAAGGGTTTTATTGAGTAGGCTTAATTTCTCACTTATTTCATACTTTTTAGAGCTTTTTTTAAAGGAGGTTCTTTTTTCCCAAAAAATTTTTTTGAGAAGATTCTTTTTGTTCTCAAAAAGCTTTACCCCAATTCTTTCACTCCTCCCCCCCAAAAAAGGATAGTGCATTTTTAAAAGTGGCTTTTTTTCCTACTTTTTATACCTATCATCCACACAAAGGTTGTTGGTACTAATACTTAAGTATAAACCTATCAAACTGAATAAACTAAGTACAAATCACTTTTAGAATAGACTAATATCATAAGTTTTATTCATCAGTATAAGTTTAGATGCAGAACTGAAATGCTTTCTTATGTTCACCTGCTTCTATTGGCATTTTTAATGCTTTTAAAATTAGGGTTTCTATAAATTCTACATCAAAGCTCTAATTCTACTCTGATAGATATGGTTAATTAATTCAATTGGGTATTGTTAAAAAAGATGGCTTCAATCTTTAGAATCTCTATAACTTCTACAGCAAAACTTTAATACATTATTTCTACA
>JAKSZP010004708.1:0-33541 GCA_022478985.1 Massospora cicadina
TGAGCCCCTACTCCTGAGGACACCTGGTAAGGGTGGCCCCAATCAAAGTTACCTTCATGCACATTTGGTCTACTGTCTCCGCTGGTGTGGCCCAAATGGCATGGTAAGCGGATGCAGCATACAAGGTAGCGCGTAATTCTTTCATAACAATGTCCAGTGGAAGACTGAGTGCATGGGCTTGTTCATGGAAAGCTTCTACCAAAGAAGACAGGCTAGATGCATCTGTGTCCAGGGAAAATGATTAAAGCAAACAAGCCAATTTCAACTCCAGCGCCTGCAACGCCAATGAGACCACCGCAATCAGGGGAATCGCAACCTCTGGCCTGGTTGGCTAAATTCAGGATACCCCACACCCAAAGGTGGGTGTCACCTTAAACTGCATACAACAAGGCCACACTACGTTGGGCATCTGTCATGGTTGAGGAACTTCCCGGAGAAATCAAGAATTGTACTCATAACTCAGAAAGAGCGTCAAGCAGCTGGTTGGAAATCTAGGCAGTTGGAGTAGATGAGCCCAGCCCCTGGGTATGGGCTGTAACCAAGGTTGGATTTTCTGGAACAACACAGCGGGAGATAAATCCCCCCACTGCCACCTGGGAGCAGCGCACAAATGTGACAGCTGATTAAAATATCAGCATGCGGCAATTTACCACTTGCAAGTTCATCTGATAAGTAGAAACAACTGCTTCACCCAACTAAAACAGAAGGGCGGAAATGGTAGACACTATGAGTCAGTTGATTATGTCACAGAACTGGCAGTTAAAATTGAGACTACCCTGCCAGTCAGGATGCGTGAGCATCCAGAAGTCAAATCAGAATGCCAAGGGCATTATTGTCCAATCGATTTGATAAATAGGCGGGAAGGAAGCAAACAAAGGATGATGGCTGGTGGCCGCCTTAACTACAAACTTGACATGAAACCAGATAGCAGCCTCTGAGGGCCTGAGGATTCAGAGACAGGAGATTCATAAAGTAAAACGGTGGGGCCAGGATTTGCCACAGGGTCACTAGTGAAAAATTGGGCGGAGAGGTCACAAAACCTCGCCCAGTGAGAAGACAAGATCTCTAACATCATTGACACATCTTTTCGCCAAAGAGCGCTGAAAAATGGGGATATCCCCAACAGGTCACGCATATGATATCTCCAGTCAACAAAAATGGGGAATAGCGTGGTGAGCATGGCCACTAGGGCCCAATCGTGATGCAACCTGAGAAACATGGTTTGGAGTTGCTGAATCAGTGAACTTTGGAAAAAGTTAATAAAATTAAATCTTTGGTTGGGAAGAGGGTTGTTTATTGAAAACCTAAAGTAAAGAATCAACTGACAACTGTACCAGTGAGGGACGGTTGCCCTAAGGCCTTGAGGCTTAATGAATAAGGGAAATGCATAAAAGAAGGGGTTACAAACCCAACCAATTTCAGCGGAACAAAATCTTGCAACTAGATCAACGCCAAATTGGCCTTCCACTGGCCATCTGATTCCCACTCAAATTACACCATTAACTGTTCCTTACACCATGATTCCGCTTGATTCAACATTGCTTCATTTGGCAGGTGACCAGAAGTGCCATGGCTAGGGAACGGGCCCTGTCCCACTGGGTATTAAATGGATTTCCCACATTCAATTTCACCAGGTTAAGTTTCCCCAAATTATATGAATTCTCGCCCTATTAGCACATCTCAAAAAAGCCATTGGAGCTGATTCCCTAATTACATAAAACTACTTTTCCCCCTCAGTGGTCCCTGACATTGACGCTGGAACAGCATGTTCACCCCCACCCTGTGGCTAGAGGCCTCTTCCCATAATGAACTCTGCACGCGCTTCCCCAATTTTCTTGAGAATCTCAATAATGGTTAAATATCCGGGGAAGGAGGATCCCTCAAAGGGTAGGCCGCCACCACCATTTGTCCACCACATGGGCGAAATCACACTGAGTGACAAGGGGGGCGGCCGCCCTTTTTAGACCCTTTATTGTGCAAAAAAATTGGCATTCAATTAAGGTGTAGGGGGCGGTCCTCTAGACTTACATCATGGGACTCCAGCTGATCCTGCCCAATTACAAGTAAATTTTTGTTTGTTCAATTTCATTGTGACATAATTTAACAATTGTTAAATTGTTATCTCTTCACTCATATAATGGCACGGGACAAACTGGCAAAATTGGATCTTGTATGTGCTTCAAATCTGGCATTGGTAAAATTGCCATACCCTGAGATAATAGCTTTATACCAGAGGTTTCTTCATCACTTTCCTGGTTTTCTTCTGGTTCATATAGTTTATATTGATCACTTGGTTTCAACTTACTGGATACTGTACATCCACTTAAGTGAAATAGTTTTGTGTGGAAGGAAGAGAGCTTTTGGTATATCAATGGGCATAAGTAGATACAAAACAATTTTCTGCACAATTTGAAAAAGCTAATTAGAGCTTCTTCCTCTTTTTGTAGGCGGGTATGCTTTACCTCCTTTGTATCAAATAAAAACATCTGGTATTGTTCCTGTCAATAATTTATCCTCTTTTGAGCGAGTAACACTTATTAGATGAGAGGATCACTCATTTGTTAATCAAAATCCTGTACGTATAATTTGAAAAATTGGATAAAAGATCTTCAATTTTAGCAAGTGTCTTATGGTATATTGACCATTCAAGAGTTCACTAGGCTTATCTAAAATTATGTAACTCTTCTGGTTAGTTTGGGATAACTTTCCCCTTCAAATTTGGGAAATTCTACTGAGGCAGTCAACATAAGAGATGGTATTTTTATTATAACATCTTGTTGACATTATTTCTAAGAATTGACTCTGATAAAAAACCAGGCAAAATAGAATCAAAAGGAGCCTAACCCTCTATTTAAGTGAATCAATTAAATGATAATATCTGATGATATTTTCTTTAGGCCAGGCGCTAGTATCTATATCTCTAGGGCATCTCATGGCCACACTTTGAGCACGCAACTTCCACAGATATTTTCCACCTCAGTTCAGCCCTTGAACTGATGCAACCATGACCTTTTACTAGGATTATTGGTGGAAAGTTACTCTCAAAATTGGGAAGGTTTCAGGAACAAAGATTACAACTTAAATGTGCAAATTTTTCTTAAGGTCAGCCCACCTTGATTTTCGACATATAGCTGAAAAATACATCTTTGTTAATCAGGACGTCAGAGGGCCTCTCAATAGAATTAGGTACTTCCATTTAGGCTATCTATGTGCATGCTATCGCTTCAGTATACAGCTGTTAAAATACAATTAATAAGAATATTTTGCATTAATTAGGCTTTTTAATGTACTATTAATTGGGCGTTGGTAGCCTCTTGATAGCACTAGGTACTCCCATTTGGGCTTGTCATGTGCAAGTGCTATCAAGGTTTATATGCAGTTGATGATATACAATGACTGGGAAGAATAGCCTTGATTTATACATAATATGTACTCCTAAATGGGACATTGGCTAGTAACTTGATACCACTAAGTATTCCCATTTGAGATGCCTTTACAAGGTAACCATGCAGATTATGAGCAATTGCATTAAAATTCGCCATAGGGCGGAAAACTGATTTTGGTAATTTTAGGGAGATTTTATTGTTGTTATTAGCCCATGGAATTTTTAGAGTGAACTTATATATCAATCCCAGTGAAATTTCTTAGTATTAATTCAACTTTGTGTACGGTCAATTGGGCCTATTTTCCAATTTATTGTTGGGGTAATTGGCCAGAATTGATAAAATTCAAAGGGTTTATTGTCAGGGTAATAGGCCCAAATTGATAGTTTTTGAAGGGGTTATTTTTGATTCAACACCATAATTTGATAGAGGGTAATAGGGCTGGTGGTAATATCCTATGGTTGGTCAAACCCAGATCTTAACATTTTCCCCACTTGACCAAATATAGGTGTTGACTAATTGCCAGTGGCTGGCAGTAAGCTTATTGGTTGGAGGGACCAGGTGTCTCCGCGCTCTTCTGGAAATGCTTTAGGAACTTAGCATATACTCAGTTGATATTATGTTCTCTGACAGGGTCTTTGAGCATATATTTATTATTGGTCAAAGTCCTCTCCATGATCTCAAATTACCCCTTTTAGATGTTTAGCTTGCTCATCCTACCAAATCTGTGATTATCATAGCAGGGCACTTTCTCTCCTACACTAAGGCAGTGCAAGGGATGTTGATTCTGATTGTTGTGCTTCCTGCATTCCATTTTCCATGCCAACACATCAGAGTAGGCCTCAGTTTTAAGCCAGATCATTGTTTGAGCAAGATTATCCAAGTATTGACTAAGTGCAGTTCCTTCTCCAAAACGCAGGGATAAATAATTGATGGAAGTGCAGATTGTTGTTTATACAGGAGTTGGAATAGTGACCTTCCTGTGGATAATTGAAACATGATGTTTTATGCAAAGACATCGGAAAGCAGAAGAAGATTCCAACTGGTCAGTTTTCTTATCGCTATTTTTGTAGGATGGCAATTAAAGTGCTTTTGACCCACTCCACCATGTCATTTGTTTTGAAGTGGTATAGCATTGATAGGAACCTGCAGACCCCCATCGGATTGTTAATTTTAGCAATCACCTGTGAAGTGAAGTCATACCATTATACATTAGAAAGAATTGGGTGCATCCATGTTTGTAACAAATGTTTTCCAAAATAAATTTGGCAGTCATTGTGGCCCTCAAATCTCTGAATGGCTTGGATTCAACTCATTTTTTTAAAGTGATCAATGGCCACCAAAATATATTTATATCCTCTTTTGGTGGTTAGAAGGTCCATGAAACTAACTGACACAGTGTGAGATTTGAAGTTCAGTTTTACCAGTTGATATGAGGTGCTCTTATGTTACATTGCTTCTGCTTGACACTCATGGCAGCAGCCAAGAGCTTTGTGAACATCGAAGTGCATCAATTTCAATGATGTTGTTGTTTCAGCTGTTCATAAGTCTTCTTAATCCGCCATAGTATGTGTCTTTGTGGGCACCAATGATCAGATCCATATTCTTGGTCAGTCATGGTATGACGTATTCACAGTCTTCTATTAGTTTGAAGAGTTTTCTGTCCCTGATGGCAGTGTCCTAATTAATTAGTCCAGAGCGCGTTGACTTCTTCTGATTTGATATTGTATCCTTGTTTAACATCTTGTCAAAAAACCATCTTCCATATCAGCGGTCAATGCAATAGTAGGTAGCCAAGATAGTCCATCCACCTTTTGATGCTTCACGCCAGGATAATGTTGAATCTCAAAGTCAGACACCTGCAACTTCAGTGCTTAGCAAGCTAAGCGTCCCTCCAGCTCCTTGATGTTGTTCAACCACTGCAGCGAGGAATGGTCAGTCACCACATTAAAGTTAACTCTGTAAATATAAACCCTAATCTTTTGCACTTGTAGATCACCAATAAACAATACTTTTTGGTAACAGTGTAAATATTCTCGTGTATGTATAGTGTCCAGATGCAGTACATTATGGGGTGTTCTACCACTTAGTCGTCAAATTGTAATAATACTTCTCCTATGATGGTGAGGGAGACTTCCGTCATAATTATGAATTGTTTATCAAAACTCAGGTACGATTAATGGCGCTGTAGTGAGACAGGTGCAAAGTCGGTCAAAAGCCAGCTGACAATTCATCATCAAATTTAATGAGGTTCCATTCTTCAATGGGTGGAATAGTGGCTCCCCTGTTTTAATGAAAGTCTTTAAGAACTGCTGGTTTAGCTGACCATCCTGAGGAAAACCTGGATGTCTCATTTGCTGGCTGACGTCCTCATTTTCTTGATTTCCTCTATTTTGTCTGGTTAGTGATTCAGGCCCTCCTTGTCATTAATAAACAAGATACTTGAACTGTCCTCAAAAGAAGTTATATCTTTTTGGGCTTGACTTTTAAGTTAGAAGCAGCAAGCTGGCGGAAAACTTTCTTCAAATGCTGCAAGTGTTCATTAAACGTCCTTGAGAAGACATTCGTGTCATCCAAGTAAACTAAGATGTAAAAATCTTTTAGTCCCCAGTATGCTGTCCATTCCATTTGGAACATGGCAGAGGCATTACATAGCCCCTACGGTATTTATGTTGGTTGGAAAAGCCCTTGGGTTATTATAATAGCGCATTTTTCTTGCTAAACAAAGTTTTCTCTATCTGCCAGTAAATAGAAATTAGATTCA
Source organism: Massospora cicadina (assembly GCA_022478985.1). Classification (NCBI taxonomy): domain Eukaryota; kingdom Fungi; phylum Entomophthoromycota; class Entomophthoromycetes; order Entomophthorales; family Entomophthoraceae; genus Massospora; species Massospora cicadina. The sequence continues at coordinate 6,148 of JAKSZP010004708.1, forward strand.
TGATGGAGAAATACTTCTCTCCACAGAGTTAGTCAAGTAAAGCATCAATTTCAGAAGGGGGTAGGAGTCCTTCTTTGTTAGATGTTTGAGTTACCAATAGTCAATTCCCACTTAGTTAGATACATTCTTTTTCTTTACAATTAAGCTTGTTGACGCCCTAAACTTTTAGATAGTACCAGTATTCCTTTCTGGAGCAGCTGATTGATTTCTTTGTGGATGACCTTGTCCTCTGCCTTGGATTGGTGGATGGGATAGAGGCATATTAGCAAATGGCTTCTGGTGTCAATATGATGTGATACATTCTCAGCATATTTCAGATCAGCCATTTATTGCAAAAAAGTATATTTTTGAGATGGGTTATTACCCAATCTTTCTTCTCTTCCATCAGGATAAAAAGAGATTCATAAGTTATAACTAAAGAATGGCCTCACAATTTCTTCATCCTTCCTGAACTCCTCTAGTGTTCTGAAAAATACACTTTGCACTTGCTACATCAGTATAATGTAGAGGAACGCAATAGTTTGGTGCCATTTCACCTGGATTGGTTATGGATGGATATTAACTAGTAGAGCTAATCTTTCCATGATCTGGGAGAATAAGCCCTGGTTCTGTGGTTGGTTCTCAGCATGAGTAGTTGAAGAATAAAAACACTTCGCCATATAAATCTGGATGTATCTTCAGGTCAATATCTATTTTCATTATGACTTGATGGCCAGGCGGAATGGTCACATGGCGGACATCCCTCAGAGGTATGCTAGCTGTTGAAAAAGTTAGTTAGATGAATTCCTCTCTTAATTAACAAAATTAGGGTTACTATTAGTTGAGGATGATTGCCAACTATTTTTCTAATTTTGTTATTATTTTTTTCTGAAAAAACTAATATGTGCTCACTATATGGTTGTGTTGAGCTGTTTCAATTCATCGGATATAGAAAGTATCAGGTATGATACCCAATAGTAAATTAGTCCATTTTGATACTGGTGACTGAGGCTGAGGTTTCCAAAATGGTTAACTATGAAGGTGGATTGTTGATTTGAAGTCAAGTATGTATCAGGAGGATCCTTAATAGGAAATTGGTCTAATTTGACACTGGCAAATGAGGCCAAGAATGTCAACATTTATGTTTGATTATTATTTATTTAAAATTATATAGAATCACTAATTCGACTTCAAGAGGTGTTCTGGATCACTGGTGACTGATTTCAAGGATGATCCAATCAATTGCAATATCAAGATTAGCAGGCAACTTATGCTAATGATGATCAAGTTACTGTCAATGGTGCTGGGGATCCTTAAGTTAATCATGAAATGGAAATCAGACTGACTTTAGTTAGGATTTACCAATGATTAAGGCCATGGATAATTTATGATTAATTAAATTAAGAAATTATATAAGATTAAATCAGCAACGGATACTAAAATGGATTGAATAATATAGAACGTCAATGATAATGAATTACACAGGGATGATTGCCAGCTAGAGTGCTGATGATTATAATCGCCAGTGAGAGTGCTGACAATTGCTGGCAATAGAGCCAAAGATGTGGATAAGCGGATGGAAATGCCTATAAATTGTTGAATATCCCTCTTAATAATGAATTCTTGGACTTCCAATCTTCTTCATCTTTAATGAATTTTGAATACCTATATTTACTAGTTTTTTAGTGGACAGAGGTTAGCTTAGCTGATAGAGGTGGGACAGAAGATCCCCAGAGGTTAGGTACTGGGCTATAAACCTGGTTTGGCCAGCGCTACTAACTCCCAACCTGTGTCTACAGGACAACCCGCAGGAACTTTCCAAGTCAGTGGAGTCAGCGATGGACTAGTGGAGATTATCCATGAGGTGAATTGAGAAAGGTATCAGCCTTCTAGAAAGGTGGAAGAGGACTATCATTTCCCACCAAGAGGGTATAATCTGCCAAGGTGAAGTTGGTGATCTTCTGGATTGGGGTGTTGCCTGAGTACCTGTAGAGAAAGGGCACCGATGATGGTGAAAGAGCAAGGGCCAGCAGTCTTCATACTGTCTGGCCTGGAACACTTATAAAGTCTCATTACTGCAAATTGTAAAATTCACAACATCAGTCAATTTGAAAATTTGGTGTGGTAAATACTGAGTGCGACTGACTCTTTTTGGTGGCTAATGAGTACAATCCATCTTTAAAGGCTAAGTTTACAAACAGCAGAACTTGCTTCTTTATCTTTTGGTCTTCTCGATGGTAATACAATGGAAGATTATGTTTAATAATCATCAGATTATTTTCCTAAAAATCAACTTTGACACCGTACATCCTCATGAAGAGGTTTGAATGAGGATATCATAATTAGTGTTTGAGAGGATGATCATGAGAGCTGCCACAACGAGCAATATGAACCCTAGCGACAGCACACTGTAGACCCCTAGTGAGGTAGTTGAGAAGGGTCTAGCTGTCCCATATTCCTTGTGATGATCAATATTCAGCAATAATCCCAATTATTCGACTCATTTAATTGATACAGTATTAATAGGGGCCCCGCTATCTACTATGGACCTGACCCAGACCTTGCACACACTAATACCAACATATGTACACTCAAAATATTAAAAATAGCGGTATTTATTTAGTGTACACTGAGATCTTTGGCCTGACCCAAGTAGGACTAGAATTCACTGCAGATTAAGGGAGTGGTCTTCTTTAACTCTCCAAGGGGAATAGTCCCATTAACTTCTGATAACTTTATAATATCGCTGAAAGCAACTGGAAAGTTGTACTGCTCCAGCTGCTGTGCGTAGGGCTTTGATACTACTTCAGCTGCCTGGACTATAGTGTCTTATTGGCGGGAAGCAGGTAGTATTTGCTATTTCATTATTAGAGGTGATGGATTGAGGTGTCAAGGGCATTAGGCGTTATAGTAAATGAGGATATGTTGGAATCTGGAGGAAATAGAATATTCCCTTTCTACTCTAAACACTTTTTCCCTAGTCTTCAGTATCCGCTGCTCTAACGTGATGCACCTTGGTTTTGTGGCCCTTAGCGTGGAATAGGTTGGAGTAGCGTCCCTTTACCCCACATTAGTGGCACATGATATGGCAGAGGTTGGTCCTTCCAGGTCTGTTGTTAGTTAGGAATTTTCTCATCAAATTCTTTCAGAGGGTCTTTATCCAGTTTTCTTAATTATTGTGATACACCTTATTGGGTGTGTCAAAGGTCACAGCACAAAAGTGAAGATAATCCATCATTTACAATACATTGTGTTTGTTGTTTAACATGGAAGCGTGACTCAGCACATTTTTTGTATGGTTCACAGGCGTTATTTAAAGCAATCTGCACGTCATATTTGTTCTGATATTCACCATATCGCACCTGAGCTTTGAAGTAGAAGCAATAAGCAAACTTGAAAATTTATTTGTTCTTGAGGGGATGTTGAAGAAGGCGGCCTTCATGATCATCATCATATCCTCTCCTCTGAACTCAAGCATGATGATGTTATTCAATTTCTGATAAGACAGCTCAGTTCTGCTGATCTTGGGCATTACTAACTCCTGACTCTCCAGATCCAATGAGTTCATAAGCAACACCAGAGTAGCCTTTTTACTCGTGCTGTTTATGCTAATATTGAATACTGACAAGAAGGTGTGTATGTTTCCTTGCTTGTCAAACTTTGCTAAGCTGATGGGGTTGGCCCTGAAACCACTAGAGTCTTTAGGCGCTCATCTAAGGCTTCACGGTGCAGTTGTTAAGTCATCACCGCTAGTTCTCAAGCTGAATTTTAAGTGGTTAAAGGAGGATGGGCTGGCAGTGGGCGCATGGTGAGCTGGAGTTTCATCACAGTTTTCTGGGGAAATTAGAGCAGCACTAGGGGGAGTTTCTAGAATAGCGGCTCAAGTAGATCAGTCAGGAATAGTATAGAATTAAGGACAGTTGGAATGTTTAGCTCTGAGTATGCTCCATAGCTTTCCAATTCTGAGTCCATTGGGCTAGATTCAGCACGTCAGTGAAGACCTCCTTTAATTTCTGAGCAGGAGGGCCCCACTGGCATTTACAGAGTTTACCTCTAATCTCATCACAAAACTGGTCTAATTTGTTGGAAAGAATTAACGCTCATCCTTCAAGGATTGCTCAATCTCAGAAAATTTTAGTCCTGCTGTGGTAAGTTGGGCTTTCAGAGCAACGTTTTCTTCAGCGAGGCATGTGATTCTCAGACCATGGTCCTTAACAATGTCATTCATTGATACTATCTCTCCATAAAGTCAGCTGTAAAAAATGTGGCGTTAGTCAGACACTTGTTGAGGTCACTGAGCTTGGTCTGAATGACTTTGGCTTTATTCTCAAGATCTTGAATCTGATTATAGTGATTGACAACTACGCCTGAAAGGCGAACAAACTGTCAGTCTAGCTCATTTACCAGCTTCTAGATGATTTGACTATTCTGGGCGTGAGAATCTTGATCAGCGTCCTCCGCTGCAGCATGCCAATCCGCCTCTGCTTTCTTGTAGTCCTCAACCTGGCCGATGTGATGGGTCACAATGGCTACTCATTGAGAAGATGCACCATGCTGGTCTAACACCTCGCCGATTATGTGGACCATATTGGTATTTAGTTGGTCAGTAAGCTCATCCACTCAGCGATGAGCTTCTCTTGTATCATGTTAGGTGTGTAAGATGACCACATGAACTTCTCAGAAGGTGCCTTCTTGTTGCTCTTCAAGTAGCTGGTTGTCCCAGCATTGAGCTTCTGCAAACTTGACCAGTACTCTGATATCAATGTGTTGTTGGAAGAGGATGCTCATTGTTTGGCATATTAAAGGATATATAGATTAGGCAATTATTATGATGATTTTTGACTGAATAGCGAGCTTCTTGATAATGGAAGACATTACCATTTATTGAAATAGATGATAGTTCGCACATAGATAATCTTTTCTGTAGCTCTGAAAGTCCCCAGATGTAATTCATGATGGCTTTGCCATGGAGATGATATCCATGGAGGAGTCATTCCATGAATTCCTCAACATGTATAGTGGTACACTGGCCATTTAATCTATTGACTGAGAGGACAGCAATCCTTTGAGAATGAGTTCTATAGTTTGATCTTCAACTTCCTCTCTTTAAATTTTCTAAGGTGGGAGTGGTCATGGGGCTCCCCAATTCTTTAGGAGAGTGGTATACTTGTCCCCAAAGCTGACGGCGAAGCAAATGAGATCCTAACTCATTGTAATTGGTACCTTTGTTACCTCTATAGTGTCATCAAAAGTGCCCCTGTAGTGAGCTCAGAATGTTGCAATTGGGACTGCGACTGGGCAATATAGCACATTATATGTTTGCACGTCAAATAGGCACAGCTGTGTGAAGATAATATAGCTCCAAATAAACGCAAAGCTTGACAAAATATAAGCCTTTATAAAAGATTAATTCCAAAAATCTGTGTTAACTTTTGGTGGATATGACTTATTTCCGCTAAAAGAGTTGCACAGGGTTTAGCCCACTGAGCAACGGCCAAATGATATGGAGATCGTTGGTCCCTCAAATAAACGTAATAAACTATATAAAAAATGAGGCAATCGCCCCAGCTTCGCTACTTTTTATTTTATATGATCTAACTGCAGACTCTCTCTGCTTAAACTCTCTACTTACTCCTACTCACTTCTTCTTTCTTCCTCTCTTTTCTTCTTTCCTAAAAAACCTCCTCCACTTCTCTCTCCCACTCAACCCTTAACCCTCAGTATTCTTCAACGGATTTGACACATTTTGCTTAGTCAATCTCTATTTGCTATCAATGTAGAATTTGTTTGATCATCGAGGCTTCAACGGAATTTCCTTGATTACCAAACCCTAATTGATTTGATCAATTCACCTCGCATTGCTCTAACCTATTACTCGCCCTCAGAGCTCACTTTGCATCTAATTTATGATTCACCAGAACACTAGCTTATCGCCCAGTCATATTGAAATCTCAACATTACCCCCCTTGACTGGACAATAAGCGCCTATTGCTTGTAGGGCTGAAGGAACTTTGCATGTACTCAGTTGATTATCTGACCACCCGCGGGTTCCTTAATGGTGTAGGCGTCAGCCCCAGTCTTCTCAATGATCTCAAATGGTCCACTCCATATACTGGCGAGCTTGTTCCTTCTTCTGAACCCATGTTGGTCATGAAACAGGACCAATTCCCCTACCCCAAACTGTGGAAGACTGCTGCATCTACATTGATCAGCTGCATGATCCCAAATCTTCTTGGCAAGACTAGTGGAATATGCCTCAGTTTGGAGCTTAATCAGCATGTTTGTTAAGGTAGACAAATAGTGGTGGGGCTTGACTCTGCTGGTATCCTCTCCACACAGGAGTAAAGCAATGCAGGTAGCGCTGGATGTCATCCATAGAGCAATTGGAATGGACTCTTACCAGTTGCTGAGTGGTAGCTGATATTGTACGCAAAGACAGCGGTGGATAAAAGGGTGCTCCAGTCTGATGGCCGCTCATTTACAAGCTTGCGTAGAATATTTACCAAGGTCCCATTGACCCGTTCCACCATACCGTTAGATTCAGGGTGGTAGGGGGTAGTTAAGACCCCGCGGATTGCCATGAGCTCGTTCAACTTGGCCAATATATGTGATGTGAAATTGGTTCCGTTGTCCATTAGGATAAATTGCGGACAACCATGGCGCTGTATGACACACTCCAGGATGAACTTGGCGGTAGTGACAGCCCCCAAATCCTTGATAGCCCTTGCTTCCACCCATCTTGTCAAATGGTCAATGGCAACTATTATATATTTGGAGCGGTTTGCGCCAGTTGGCAGAGGCCCCACCACATCTAACAAAACTGTATGCCATGCAAACCAAGGCTTAACTAGCTGGTAGGTGGTCTTTTGGTGGAATGGTTTCTCCACTTGGCACTGATGGCAACAACCAACCATCTCAAGCACATCGTAGTGCATACTCTCCCAATAGTAGTGGGGTCACAAGAACTCCAGCATCTTTTTCAACCCTCCATGACCTACCGCTCTATGGGCATCCATAATTATTGCAGGCCTGGCAGAGGGTTTTGGGAAACTCAGCGTCAATTCCCCAATCCGCTTATATAATTCCCCATTGCGCAAGAAGGTATCCTGCCTAAGCCCATCTAACACTTTGATCATGGGCAGCAGCTCATCGTGATATTTGCCCACAATCATCTTTTCATACATTATGTCCGCCACATCCGCTGTAATGGTGACCGTGGGTAATTGGGAAAGACAGTCCGCATTCTGATGCTTCGCCCCTGGCTGATGCATGATCTCAAAATCATATGCTTGGAGCTTCAAAGCCCATTGCGTGAGCTGCCCTTCAGGTTCCCGCAGATTCTGTAGCCAGTGCAAGGAGGCATGATCCATTACCACTTTGAATTTCACCCCATGGAGGTAGACCCAGAATTGTTTATATGCATAGATTACCGCTAAACACTCCTGCTCAGTCATGGTGTAATTCCGTTCAGGGCCAGTTAAACTGCAGCTGCAATATGCAATGGGGTGCTCCACACCATCATCATCTTTTTGGGATAACACAGCCCCTACAGCAGAAAGTGAAGTGTCCATTTGCACAATAAACTCTTTTTCAAATTGGGGTATTGCAAAACAGGCGCGCTAGCCAACGCGGTTTGTAATACATCAAAAGCAGTTTGACATCGATCTGTCCAGTTGAAGGCAGCGTTTTTCTTAAGTAGCTCAAAGAGTGGAGCCCCAATACAGCTGAAGTTGGGAATGAACCGCTGGTAGTAACTGACCATCCCCAAGAACACCTGGATATCCCGCTTATTGCTTGGCTGAGTCATCTTGTGGATGGCTTCCACCTTGGCTGGCTGAGGACTAAGCCCTTTGGAGTCTACCACAAAGCCGAGGTATTCCAATTGTTCCTTAAAAAAGTGGCACTTTTGGGGCTTAATCTTGATATTAGCATCAGCCAGGCGGCGGAATACTTGCTCCAGGTGTCCAAGATGCTCCGTGAATGTCCGTGAAAACATGTTGATATTGTCAAGGTAGACAAGAACGCAAGACAGCTTTAGGTCACCCAAAATAGTGTCCATAGCCCGCTGGAACGTAGTGGGGGCATTGCACAAACCCTGTGGCATACGTGTAGGCTGGAACAATCCTTTTGAGGTGATTATAGCGCACTTTTCTTGTTCCGCCACTGGCAACTCAATCTGCCAGTACCCTGATATCAAGTCCATAGCAGAGAAATACTTGGCCCCACCTAACCAATCTAAAGCATCATCAATTTGTGGAAGCGGGTACAAATCTTTTTTTGTAATGCTGTTAAGCTTCCAATAATTGATTACTACTCGATTGGAGCCATCTTTCTTTTTGACAATTAGCACCGGAGATGCCCAGGGACTCTTTGATGGCTCCAACATTCCCTGTTCCACCAATGTATCTATTTCTGCAGATACAACTTCTTCTGCTGCCTTTGAGCGATCAGATAGGTCATGACCTGATAGGGGGTGGTCTCCCATGTCCACCTGATGCACAACCCCTGTGAGCGCAACCCAAGTCATGATCATCAGTTGCAAAAATGCTGTGATACTTCTCAAACAGATCCATCACCCTGTCCTTCTGATCCTCCAATAGACCAGTTAGCGCCTCCTGGAACCACAGTCATTATGCTGAAGGTGGTTTTTAGAGGCAAGCCAAGATCTTCCCAAGAACCAAAGTTGTGTACCTGGTGGACCTCATCAATAGGGATCAGGTGCAGGTAAGCCACCACTTGGTGCCGCTGAACCTTCATCACCTCCTTCTGCAGATTTGCTACCAACACCTTCACTTCCCCCTGCCCTGGTAACAGTAACCCAGGAGCCACATGAGGTTTGAGCCGCGATTGTTGATAAGGCCCCACAACCTCTCCATACAGACCTCCTGGTATATCAATTTCGAGCTCTGTCCCAATTATGACCTGATGCCCAGAAGGGATAGTCAAAGCATTTGTGGCTCATAGCGGAATCCCTTTGTACTTGTAAATCTGGTTTGGAAGCGTTTGGGTCTTCCGCTTCATCCGCCAATATCTTACAGGAATCACACCATCGCTATAGGCAAGATTAATTTGACCAGAGCGGATTGGGTCATCTGGGACTCCGCTGGAAGTAAAATAGATGGGGATCCGTTGTCCCAGGATACTGATGGTTTCATCTGCCATATTAACCACAGCCCCAAAGTGCCGCATAAATGCAGCACCAATCAACATGTCATAGTGGTCATTAGGCAACACCACCGCTGGAGTGGATGCGCCAGCTGACCCAAACCTCAAAGGCAATGAGCTATATGCGCCTTCTGACACAGTACTCTGTGCCCCCGCAGTCCCATACACTACTCGGTGGTCCACATCTGGCTTCAGCGGAAGCTTAGCCACAAGCTTGGTGGATATTATATTGACAGGAGCGCCTGTATCAATGATCGCCCAAATTTTGGTATTCTGTACAAATATGTCACAATATGTGCATTCCAAATAAGAAGAACCCTTGGTGTTTGATACATAAACATTCAAGGGCGTTTGATTATCCAGAAAAGTGTGCATACCAGCCCTGACATGAGGATACTCTTGGGCAATCTTTTCTACAGGAATCGCCACCTCCACCCCCTCCAAAGCTGCGACATATGTGGAGGGTTCACCGCTGACTGTACCATTCCGCTCAAGGATTTGCCAGGCGTACAGCTTATGCACATCTTGGCGGAACCCCATGTCTGCATTATTGGGGTCTCTCCCTCAGCTTGAGGCCAAAAGGTGGTAAGGGATCTGTTGATATAGTAAATCCTCAGATTGTGCCCCAGGGCCAACACAAAGTGATTCATGATAAACATCAGGGACAATTACATTTGAATCAGTGGAAGCAGAGCATCCCATCTCTACTCTGCTCGCCTTTTTTCCTGTTCATTTGGGACACCGGATACTGCATGGACCTTTGGTTTGGCCTGACAACTAACCGCATAATGACCTGTTTGGCCACACGAGAAACAAGCATTTGGGACTGGCACTCATCTCTGAATCACCCCAGAAGGTCTAGGTCTACTATTAAACCACGGGTTATTATGGGCCCAAGGATAAGCGGGTTGATCATAATAGGGATGTAAAGGACCCGCCCATGAGTTAAGTGACCGAGGAGTAACCCACAGATTGCCCCATATTGGTGGGATCCTTCGTTTAGCGGAATTTTAGTGGCAGATGCAGGATCCTTCCGCTCCACGTTGGGAGCACTAAAGGTGACGGATAAATGGCGTAAATGATGGATGATTTTGAGTAACTCTGCATCCTCCTGAAGAGTGTATGCCATAGCATTATGCAATTCGCGATAGGGCTTGATAGCCGCCATCATCGCTATGCCCACCTCCTCATTAGATAAGACATTTGCACCCAACAACACATGAGCCTCATTAGTGAACTGCTCCGCAAACTGTATTAAAGACTCATCTTTTTGAAAAGATATTGTTAAAAAGTCCGCCTTGCGCTGAGCCATTTTCGCTTTGCCCCCAAACAGGCGAATTACAGTCTCCTTCACCTCTTGGTAAGCTACAGTACTATTTTTAAGATAACATGTAACTTGATCAGCACTTGAAACATCCAATGCAGATAACAACAGTTTAGCTTTCTGACAATCAGAAGCCCCCTCTATGGCAAACTCAAACCGCTTGAAAAACCCATATATGTTACCATCACGGTTAAATGGGGGCAGCCTGTCACTGCAGATTTCCTTTTCCTTAACAACCTTATCTAATTTATACTCTGCACAGTCTAGCCGCTCCGTCATGCTGCTCAAAAGGTTGGCAAGTTGGTTGGCATGGTCACCTACCAGGAGCAGTTGGCGGAAGGCATGGTTGAGCTGCTCAGTAATATTCTTATTCTCCTGAAAAAGCACTTTTTGCGCCTGAAGTAAGGTATCCAAAGCAAGCTTCAGTTCCTCATAGTGAGATAATTCAATAACTGGGGGTAGTACCCCATCAAAGCGAGCTGGTTGCGCCATAGGTGCAATGATGAAGTTGTTAATAGTTGATCAATGGGCCCCCTGTAGTGAGCACCACTGTTAACTTTTGGAGGATATGACTTATTTCCGCTAAAAGAGATGCACAGGGTTTAGCCCACTGAGCAATGGCCAAACTATATGGAGATCGTTGGTCCCTCAAATAAACGTAATAAACTTATATAAAATATGAGGCAATCGCCCCAGCTTTGCTACTTTTATTTATATGATCTAACTGCAGACCCTCTCTGCTTACACTCTCTACTTACTCCTACTCACTTCTTCTTTCTTCCTCTCTTTTCTTCTTTCCAAAAAACCTCCTCCACTTCTCTTTCTCTCTCAACTCTTAACCCTCAGTATTCCTCAATGGATTTGACACATTTTGCTTAGTCAATCTCAATTCTCTATCAATGTAGAATTTTTTTAATCATTGAGGCTTCGACGGAATTTCCTCAATTACAAACCCTAATTGATTTTATTGATTCACCTCACATTGCTCTAACCTATTACTCACCCTTGGAGCTCACTTCGCATCTAATTTATGATTCACCAGAACACTAGCTTATCACCCAGTCATATTGAATTCTTGACAAGCGGATAAGGTTCAATCCGCCAAAAATTAGAATCAAACCAATTAATAATATATAAAAGCTTAAAGTCAGGTCAAAATTTCTAGTGAAATATCTGATGACGGATTAACTATTAAGGTCTACCAAAGGATATAGATAGTGGGACAAGGGTAAATGCGAGGTTCATATGGTATTGGGGGTAATAGGCTGGTGGCAATATCCTATGGTTGGTCAAGCTCAAATCTCAACATAAATGGATTCTGATAAATAAAGTAAAGCTGGAATTCCAGTCTGTGTGAGTGACAACAAAGCTGAAGGCCTATAATGCCAGTGGCATAGAAGTCCTAATGACTTGTAGGAGGGATACCCTATTGTTCCTGTAAGAGTAATAAAAGTTTAGTACATATTAAAAGTCCCCAAAGAAAGCCAAAATGGTAACAATGGGGGCACCTCAGTCCTTTCTGGGGCAACCCCCAAAGGTGGGAGAGGCAGGGAGGCTAACCACTCCTTTTGGTTTGGTGGTTGATGGGCTTTTTTATAAGGTTAAACTCCCCTAGTTCATCTCCATATAAAATTGATAAACTATTAGGCTCACTAGTAGGTGCTGATTTATGATAATAATGATTGGATTTATGAATTAATATTAATTTGGTTCATAAAAAGCACAGGGTGAACTTAGCTATCATTTCTTTGTTGGTGAGGTGTATCAAACTAACGCGTGGTTTTGGAAAAGTGTTGTAGCAGCAGATCAATTTATCTATATAAACTGAGGTAGTCTTCTCAGAGTATTGATGCTCTGGATGATCTGGTGACTGAGCGCCTCATCCAGGTTGCGAGGATGGGCCTTCATTGCCCATAAACAGAATATCAAAATTGGCAGGTTGGAAGGCATTGTTTTATCTGAACCATGCTAAACCAGTGGTGGGGCAGTAAGGTAAGTCATGTGGATGATGATAACCTTAATGAGCAATGGATGAGAGGTTCTTTATTGGCTAAATCGCACAAAAAAGTGGTAGATTGGTAAACTGAATCTGGAAGACTAAGTGGGCTTCTGATATGGCGGATTGGGAAAAAAAATACAGAAGCATAACTCCTTACAACTTACGCTAGAGCATGGCAAGCTGATGGATTGATGGATTGGAGTGCCTACTCAACTATTAATATACTATAATGCTCATGATGGCATACCTTGCGGTATCTAAAGAGAAAATATCAAATGTAACAATCCAATGGAGTCTGCAGAGAGCAGTAAAGAGAACTAGAATTTTTATTATAGCCCTAAATAAAAGAATGAACAAAAATTGGCTCTAGGAGGGTGATTGTCTTTTATACTTGGTAAGGGGAAGGAATTGGGGAGGGCTGTAAGTGGACTGGCTGACGCACACTCTTTGGTAGTCCCCCTTGGTTAGGGTTGCAAAGAGCAGCCTGGATTTGAGGGGTTGTCAGATGGCTAATGTACAAGGTCTTAGAAGCTCTTACAATGGAACTTCTAAATCACCAGTGGAGGTGCTTCAAACTTGATACAAACTTGAATGGATTGGCTCATATTGTATGTTTGGCATAACTGGCTTCATGAGAGTCAATTTCAGAAGTCAATTAAAAATACAGAAATTCTTGTGGATGAACTCTTAACTAAAATCAGTACTCATGATCCATAATCTCATACATAGTGACCTGAACCAGTTTTTCTGACTCAGCAAGTCTTCTTTGAGATTTGAGGCTAATTTTTAAGTTTCATAGAGGGTGTGGGATGACAGGGTGGAGTAAGATGAGTCTGAGGGTCCTGCTGGTGGCCCCTGATATGAACTACCTCTCTGAAGACCCCATTGATCTTTTCCACAATAGAAGAAGCAGGAAAGGGGGTACAGTAGTAGTAGGATCTTTGGCGGCCAGAGCAGTGATCCACCGCTTAACAACAGCATGAGCAAGTCACACAGTTGTACCTAGGGGCTTAAAATGTGCCTTTGGGTTCCTCTTGCGTCATTAGGGGAACCCTCCATGGTTTAATATTAAAGGTAGGTTTTAGACATACATTTAAAATCAATTTACTTATTTTGTATAAACGGCTTATTTTCCTATAAAACTTTTATAATTTTGCCATAACCAGCTATAAGTGCTCTTAATATACATACTTTTTATAGTGATAGCTCCTATACCTATAAATAATTTAGCTACCTTTACCTAAAGTTATATAGCTTTTTAGAACATATGCTTTTAAAGTCAGGATTTCATTTTACACCTTTCATAACTATTCTTTTGTCTATGAAACATATCTTCTTTGATAATACTTAGATACCTACAGTAATTGCTAAATTTATACAAACTCCCCTTTTTACTCTTACCTGAGATTACTAAACTTAAGTTTTATTTGAGGTAAGCCAACCTGGAAGCAATACCGCACCAATTAAAGGGATTTAAACTAATGGTAAAGGAGGTTAAAACCCAGAAAACTTTCACGCATGGCATATGATAGGCCAGGAACTCCATGGACCGCCTTGCTATTTGCTATCTCAGTTCAGGGCATTGGTGCACAACGTTAACACAGTCATAATCATTCCCTACCCAAAGTCCATCTACCAGGATTGAACTTAGAGGCAGTGGTAAAGAGTCCATAATCTACCACTGGGGTATCCTCCCTTACCTAAGGTTACTATTATTGATTTTAAGTAAATTTTATAATTCATACAGCGAGTCCCCAATGCGTGATAACCTCTTTCCCTACCTATCTAAGGTGAACTTTAGTTATACTCTAAAAGTTCTATGCTTCTATATTCAGGCTTTCAAGCATTAAGCCTCATTTCTGACCATCATCTTTGATGGTTAAATAATTTGTGTAGCTAACTACTTTTCAAATCACGTCACATATGACTAAAAGCTCCATTATAAAACCTATAAGAGTAAACTGATGTTATCTTAGAAACTTACTTCATACATTAAGAGCTTTGATATGTAGTCTTTTTTAATCCTTACATAAAAATGTTACCATATTTATTGAGATAAATTAATTACTTTAGTTAAATTAGTAGTAATTACCCAACATCTAAATTTTTACAAACATGGTGATTTTATCTATATGATACAGTGTCTCTACTAATTAATTTGATTTAAAGATAACTTTTTAGATACTCAGCTATCCTTTTATATATATTTTAACAGGATTAGTATAAACATTTTATAATCTCTTATAAAGAAATACTGGTATATTTATCAATTTTTACACCAACTTGGATAAATTAGATACCTTTATCTAAGTTTATTGTAATGCTTACTATAAACTTATATTATCTTAGTTAATTTCTCAAATTAGATTCTTCTATAAATAATTTGTAAACCTAAACTACTAACCTCTTAATTGCTTTCTGAGCATCACAATTGTAAGCGTCTTAGGCTTTTCCATGGAAACTTTGACTGAAAGATATTGATAAAGTACCTTTGTAACAATTTTTAATTATGCCATAAGGTATTTCTATAAGATATAAGTCTTATGAAGATAATACATGATTTAAAAAATCTATATTTTTAAATATTTACTTAAATAGAATATTGGACATTGAGTAAGTCTATGATATAAAATAACATCTTATATATAAACCTTTAAATTGATAATTTATCTAGTAATTTTAAGGGAGGATACCCCAGTGGTAGAATATGGACCCTCTACCACTGCCTCCCTGAGTTTGATCTTGGTTGATGAACTTTGGGTAGGGGACAATTATGACTGTGTTGGCGTTGCACACCAATGCCCTGAACTGAAATAGCAAATAGCTAAGGTGTCCATGGAGTTCCTGGCCTATCATACGCCATGCATGGAGGTTTTCTGAGGTTTATCCTCATTTCCTATTTATTTGATTTCCCCTTAATTAGTGCAGTATTGTCCCCAGGTTGGCCCAATTCAAATAAAATTTAAAAAATTTATTTAGTAATTTACTAAGGATTAAACAAAATAAAGAGAACATACTTAAGAATTAAAGCAACTCTTTTAAAGATTATATTTGTTACAAATGTTACCATAGTGCTAGATAAAAAATCAGTCTATTTAAACATTATAGATTGTATATAAGCTTTATAATAGTATTATCTAAAAAAAGTTTAACAAGTTCAAGATATTGACCTTCTTTTTATACCTTTAGAGATCTCCAAATTATAATATGTAAGCACTTTACTTTATCAAATTTAGATTTAGCTAATATCCCATAAAACCCCCTGTTAACCTAAAATTACAATAAATTTAAAGACAATTTAGAAGATCTAGTATTTTATTCTAGATAATTGGTCCTAAATTTGTTATCATATTTATATAGCAAAATGTTACTTTTTGTTTTAATCTTTTGATTTGTATTATAAATAAATTATAAGTATTTCAGAAAATCTTTAAAGAGTACTATTATTTTTGGAAAAGTTGCATCAAATTAGCATAAAATGAAATTTTAGACATATAAAATACAAAGAACACTAAAAAATGACCTTGCATTCTATAGATAAAGATGTAGTTAAGTTCTACTATAAGAATTATGATTATAGTAAAAATTATTTAAGCTAACAAAAATTATATAAACCATATAATCTACTTATATACTATTGATAACATCTTTTAATAACTATTGATTTATAATTCTTAAGCTGTATTACTTCATAATTTTTAGTGACATAATATATAGTAACTAAAAATATACTCCTCACTTAATGTTTGTAAATATATTAATATAAAATTTAGCTTTAATGCATTCTTAGTAAGTAGACATTATGAAGGAATTTATTCAGATGCTGGTTAACGTTATATTAAATAAATTGCACAATAAGGGGGATTAAAAGGAGGGAAATAATAGTAAATTTAGGAAACCCCTTCACTTATAGCGTTATGATAGGCCAGGTGCGCCATGAACCACATTTATATTTACTATCTTTGTTTGGGGCTGTTGTGATTTGGTCTGACCAACCATTTATTCTTATATTGTCTCTTATCTTATTTTATGTTAATCTTTATTTTAGACAAAGGTTTTTTAATTTCTTGGGCATTGATGACAATGTCAATCTATTAATTAGGTTATATATATTTATTTGAGGCAAGCCAATCAGGGGACAGACATTACTAAAAGAGAGAAAGAAAGCATCAATATGAAACCTCAGCAGGATTAACTCTGTTGAAGAAAGTTTTTCCACCTCTGGATTGGGACTCGGATTTTTTTTGGTTATGTCATGGGTAAGGTTTTCATGTTATTAGACCTACTAGCTGCCAATAGCTTCCTTCAGCTGGTACCCCATTTGATGTGTGAAGGGTGGGAATCAAACCCACAACCTTCAAGTTGGTAGCTGTACGCCCTACTGATGCACCTTCCACCTCCTATATATTAATTAGGCTATTTTAGATTCCTTAAAAATGATGTTAATCTTATGGATATAATTACTGTGGATCACCTTGACTCTGGGCCCACTTTCTTATATGTAGCTATTAATTAATATTTTTAAGTTACTACTAATATGCTATGTGCTGCGACAAAGATATTAAATAAGGGTCAATTTCTTCCTATCCCTCTGGCAATATTCCCTGAATCAGTTACTACTGATTTACAATTCTTTATGACATAATAAATTTTATCCCTTTTTACTATTATATTTTCCTCCCTTGCTTTAATCCAGCAAAAACACTCATTAAGGTTTTATCATTAAAGTTCTAGGCCAATGGTTTCTACCAATTTCCAGAATAATTTATGCACTTTTGGGATCCTTTTGGTGTAGCTTATTCTTATAAGAGAGGAAATTGAGAGGGATCTTTTTCTTCACCTAGCTTGAAAAGAGTGGCAAAATAAATAACCTTGACTAAAAAAGGTCCTAATAAGTTTAATATATGTCTACTGTCTTCATACAGCTCCCTTTATTTTCTTGTACAAAGTAAATAACCTGTGCAGTTATATTGACACCCAAGTGCCAAAATAACGTTTGGTGCTCACTACAGGGGCCACTTTTGGTACCCAATTTTCCACTAAAAACACTAAAATGTCATACTCTGATGACAATTATTGGGCTAGCCCGCTATACACCTTATAATGACTGGGCTATGAAGAGTCTCAGCTGAGTTCTAGCCTCTCAGCCCTATTTTCTTTAGCTTTGTTTTAAAATAAACCATCAAGTTTAATAAGTGAGGATATACTCTATGACCCCAAGCCACCTTGACGATTTTGAATTTACCACTGAAAGAAGCAGTTCCCACTATCATCAAGGTATATTAGGAGTTGAAGACATTATGTAATATGGTCCATTCTCAAAGTTAAGAAACAAAGGATTCAAATTTCTCTCTTGGTAAAGTCTATCTAGAAAAGCAAAAAAGGCTGACAAAAAAATGTATGATGGAATGGTACCACTTTGCTATTGTAGTAAAGCAGATCCACCAAGATCTTAAACATGCTATTAGTAAGTGAAGACAAGATAATATAAAGCTGATTTATCAGATTCTAACTCTGTTGACTCTATAGAGAAAGTTATGGTTAATTTGGCCAACTTTCTAACTACTACATTTCTTTCAGCTGCTACAGCTAGCTCTGCTGTAGTGGCCACTGCTTCCATTAGCTCTGTGCCTCAAGTTTTTCATGACATGTTCTCCTCCAGTTAACCTGCCTAAATTTGATAGGCATAAGAATATCCATACCTTCATATGTAATTTTAGTATTATGATGGAAAATGCCAATGAATATACTAAATTGGTCAAGCTGATGAATTTTTGGGCCCTTATAGTCAGGAGTTAGTATTGATGAAAAATAATTGAAGTTGGTATAGCTTACCTCAACGTCAAAAATGTCATTATTGATGAGTTTGGCGGGGCAGGACTGATGATAGGCTGGAAAGCTGCTTTTCTAAATATTGACTCAAATCTAATGTTGAGCTTTTGACCTTTTCCAATCACTTTTACTATGAGGCTCAAGTATTGTATGTGAGCCAAGGTTCTGAGTCGTTATGACACTCAGATTACTTTCTGCATACCTGTGAGCCTCATAAGGAATTGTATAAGGCCATGCTACCCATTTTAGTATACAATACCACCATTAACAAGACAGTAAATTACCGCCATTGCTGCGCCATTACTTTTAACGCTCCTAATATTAAGCCTTCCAAAAAAAGAGGCAAGTATTTATTTACTTACTTTGACCACCAACAAGAATTTTGGATTAGCTTTAGTGGAGTAGAAAATATTTCTACTTTTGCTAAAAGTTCAAGCATCCCAGTTTATAATTTAAACATAAAATAATGCTGCCACATTGACAAAACGTCCCCTATGGATATAACTAACAAGTTCACTACACCTCCACTGCCACAGATGAAAAGTGATTTATATAATTACCTGAGCCAATCATATACTTTCTAAATTCAACGCTCACTGTCTCAGATAAATAGATGAGTGTACTTTCATTGATATTAGCATGTACAACTTACCATTTTGTGCAATCATGGACAGCTGAGCACCCATCACATAGTTTCTTCAACGGTAATGAAGAAACTGGAAGCTGTACCCTAATATTGCCAATTGTCACAAACGTTAAATCCCATTTTATGAATGCCATATAATAAAATGATTCTTTGGAGCACCAACAAGAAACCAAAGCAGCCTAACTGAATAGGGAGAGGTTTGGGGCACTGACAGCGCTAAACATTGCCTACAACTAGTTGGTTATGCAAAATCCTCGTGGTTGGTTCAACCCAACCATGCAAAAGCTCCTCAAAACTGGACACCCAAAAAAGACCAGCAGGTAAGCAAGGTATGCTACCCTGAAACATCCTTTAATTTTATTCAGGATATAAAAAGGGCCCGCCAACTAGAGCTCATCTGGGAAGCAACCAACAATGCTCCCCAGGAAGGGAAAGATAGGGGTAAAATTTTGAAGTGATCTTTGGAATTGGTGGGCGCACCTTAT
Source organism: Massospora cicadina (assembly GCA_022478985.1). Taxonomy (NCBI): domain Eukaryota; kingdom Fungi; phylum Entomophthoromycota; class Entomophthoromycetes; order Entomophthorales; family Entomophthoraceae; genus Massospora; species Massospora cicadina. The sequence goes on from JAKSZP010004708.1 coordinate 25,578, forward strand.
AAAGGCTGCCCTTTAGGGGCCTCACCCAAATCATTGATTAGGCTCATATTAGCTTAATCTACAACTTGGGTGAGGCACAACCCAACACCCAAAACGACTGAGCCAAAAGTATTTTAAAACGATTTGAATCAAATTTGGACGATCTGAATCTGAGTCAAAATGCAATGATTGAGACAAACTCAATTATTACACCCATTGCAAAAATATGGCACTGTGGTACCTATTGCCACTACCTAATAAGAGTGTATAGCTCCTTGATACTGGGGTTCAATAAATGAGAGTTATCTGCTTCAGCGATCAATTTTACCTAATGACAATTTTGAGTTACTATTGGTACCTAATTCATGAGAAAATATGGACTTAAAGCCAACTTTGAGAACTGTTGGGACCCCAGCAAGATATTGCTCACAGGTGCTTTAGGCATAGGATTCTAATAATATCCCAGATGCAGGAGTAATAAAATTTATACCAGTTGTTTAATAATTTGGGGTTTAAAGGGTAGTTACACAATAGTTTTAATTTTACTAATTAAAATGGGAACCAAAACGGTACCTTGTTAAGTTAGTGCCTCCCAGTATTTAGGGTATTCATACGCTAATAATGAGATGTAGAATAATTCAGGATAAGCAGAGGGTAACTTGAGTTGGCTAAATGACAATTCAACCTATAATAACTATTGAAAATCTCTTATCCTTAATAGAGCTTAATTTTCAGTGTTTAGTCATCAGCTGGTATGACAAATTCATGTAGAAATGATGTAGTATATTTTATCCAATCAGTCATCTTGCAAATATTTTCATAAAGCTGATTATCTGATGTCCTAAGTTATGATTGGTATCAAAATATTTTCATTACCAGAAACTCTTAAAGATCTGTAAAAGGGGTTGTTTTATCAGGAGGAAGAATTAAATTCAAGTTAGCGCATGGGTGAACCCCATAAAGTTCTCCTATTCCACTGGGGTTTGTAGTAATCTTGTCAACTCAATCTGAGCTATTTGGCCAAATGCTAGGAGTAAAATCATTACTCTAATCTAACCAATTCTGACAAGGATTAGACTGGAGATTTTTAGGAATATTTGAACTATTCATCACTGGGACATTCTTCTCAACTAGTTGAACATCTAATTGTCTAACATTACCCCATTAATTAAGGTTGGGGGTAATTGGGGCGTAAATCCATCCATGCACACTGTTTATAGTGACTCTAGAGGCAAAAGATTTTTATAAAATACTCATCACCCTCTTAAAATTTCCCAAAAAGATCATTCCCAAAATAGACCTAAGATTCTCACTTCTGGTAGTGATGCGGCTATGGTAGTATAAAACCAGGTTCAAGATTTAAGAGAGGGTAGAGGTGGTCTGATCTCATTAGCTGCTCAGCCCACTTTATAGACAGTTTTAGCTAAATTGGTTATGGCCTCAGACTATAGCTAATGATGTGTTGGACCAACCTCCACATGGCCTTATAAGGATCATCAGTCCTAGCAGAAAAAACATCTTTAGTGAAAAGGGTAGGTACTTTAGGTTCACAACCATATAGAATGTGGAAAGGAGCGACATTCTAAGGATCTGGTGATAACTAATATGATATGCCATGAGGGCACTAAAAAAACTGATCCATTGTAGAGTTTCTATAGTGGCCATTTTTTATAAATATGGATACCAAGGCTCCATTCACTCTTCTACGTTACCAATTGTAGAAGGGTTATAGGGGGCTGAAAATAGTTTTGTGCTCCCATAAAGGTAGCCAGAATCTTGACCACTCTATAGGTGAAATTTTTCCCATTGTCACAGAGTAGAATCTGGAGGCAACCATGGCGGGTGATGATATACTGACGAAAGAAAGTTGTGATAGCTTTGGCAATTTGAGCTGGGAGATCCACAGCTTAATATATTTTTATGAAGTGATCAACTCCTACTAAATGTAGTGATTCATACAGGTAGTCTGGGGTAAGGGACCTACCGCATCCAAACTTTTATCTAGAATAATTGTTGAGGAGTAGTAGGTCGGTATTGATATTTAATCTTGAGACTGATTGCCTTTTGAAGGTTAAGCAGGCATCCAGGAATTTTATAAATGATTCCATGATTCCCTCCAACAGAATCAATCTCTAATCTACTCATAGGTTTTCCGCACTCCACCATGCCCAAGGGTATAGTGGGCTTTCATGATAGCAGGTATTTTCTCCAAAGGCCAAAGATAGGGCAACCATGTGGCCCCTACCTTTTTATATATCTTCACACTCTCCACCTTGGTGTCGCAGGATCGTTGCGTTAGCATTTCCTTAACAGATCCGTCAACATTGTCCCAGGCATCATGAGTCATCAGGAGATATGCAATCTATCTGCTTCACTGTTATCTGAGTGAAGGACAGGCAACCATGTCAACCCATCAACATTCATATGGAGAGTTCCCTTTTAATGCTTAAACTTCATATCATAGTGTTGGAGCTTCAAGGTTTAACGAGCCAGTCATCTAGTAGGATCCTTCATATTTTGTAACCATTTTAAGGAGGCGTGGTCAGTACCATGGTAATGTAGTTCCATACAAAAAAGTGGTGGTAGTGTTTTACTGTGAGTAAGACAGCATGGCACTCTTATTCAGTGACTCTGTAGTTGTGTTTAGCTTTTGATAGCAACTTGAAAAAATATGAACCTGAATGATCCATGCCGTTTTCATCCAATTGAGCCAAAATGGCTCCAACGGCGTAATCTGAGGCATCAGTAAACAAAATGAATGATTTCCAAAGTCCAGGTGATGTAGAATAAGAAGTTCTTGAATTTATCTTTTAGAATCTCAGATTTGGCCTTTTGTTCAAATTCTCAGTAGAAAGGAGTGTTATTAGCTAATAGTCAAACAAGAGACTCACTGAGCTGGGCAAACTTGGTGATGAATTGATGGTAGTACACCATCATATCTAGAGAGCCTGGATATCTTGTAGGTTAATAAAAAAGAATTTTCAATATGGCTTCACCTTATCTTGCAAGGGTTGAATTCCTTCCTGGGAGATAGCATGTCCAAGTAAATCTAGTTTCTTTTTAAAAATATATTTTGATAATTTCAACTTAGTATTAGACTCATATAGACGTTATTAAATAACTTTTAGAATAGCAAAATGCTCGTTGAAAGTTTTTTGAAAAAGCAGTATGTCATCAGAAAAAGATTCACACACTTTTTTAAGATCATGTAATATATGATTCATTGATTGTTTGAATGATGCAGGAGCATTGCACAACCCTTGAGGTAGTCAGGTGGGCTGTAATAAGCCTTCACTGCAGATGAGAGCACATTTCTACTGATCTTGTGGGGAAAGGTCCATTTGCTAGTATCCGCTGGCAAAGTCCATAGTGGAGACAAATTTGGAGCCAGAGAGTTGTGTGAGGTCATCATCAATGTGGGGATTATGATTACTATTTTTACTAGTTCAATTTGCAGTAGTCCATAACTACCCAATGACATCCATTTTACTTCTTTATATGCAAAGAGGGGACAACTAAGGTCTTTAAGAAGGCACCAGCAACCTGGCGCCCAGTAAAGGTTTAAGATCTGTCCTCATTTAGAGCTCCTCTACTTTTAATCTACAATAGAGTTTTGATCAAATGGGATGGGCATAAGCAACATCAATGGTGTGTGTCAGGAAAACGGCAGAAGAAGTTTAGACCAGCCTTCCAGTCAGGATACATGAGCACCCAAAAAGCAAGCTAGAATGCCAGTGGCATTGCCGCTCATATGAAGTTGTATGGAGCTGCAAATTAGGTAACAATGGCTCGTTGATGTAGGATGAGCGTGAAAAGAAACCCAATGATGAACTAAACAGAAACAACCCCAGACACTGCGGGTCTTGCTGCAGGGGATTGTACTACTGGGTTTACCACTTTGGGGTTGCTGGTGGAAGGGTTTATCACTAATTTAGAGACAAGGGGAAGATCCTTGCTTGAAAGTGAGATATATAATGCCACATAATTCCGTTATCTTGATAGCGGATAGCTTCTATAATGGGGTTAAACTCCCAGAAGTTTCTTGCGTGTTGGATCCAGTTGACTATGGCGGGTGTGATGGTAATCATCAAAACTGATAAAGCCCATCTGTGTGGGGACTGACAGGCCACTAGGTTAGTGCCATCGGGACTTTGGCAAAAAGAATTGAAATAAAATAAAAAACTTATGTATTAGTGGGAACTTTTATTAGAAAAGAAAAATAAAGAGAATCAACTAACAATTTCCTCAGTGTGACGCAACTGATTAAATAGTGTTAAATTAAGTAGTAGGTCCAAGCAGGGATTTGGGGCCCTCAAATTTGACCCAAACTGGCAAATTTTTGGGGAGAGGGGAAAATAATTTTAATTAGAACTGACATCAAAGGATTTGGTGGCAGGCTGAGTCTCTATCAGTTTGGCTGCGAATGCCTGTGCCAAGGCCCAACTACATTTTCATCAGTTAGCATGATAGCATCTGGCCCAATAAGCAACGGGAATTCTACAGGGCCACCCCACATAGGGGCGGTCCCAATTGGTTGGAAACGGGTTCAGGATGCCCAACCTGTTCATGCCTGGTCACTAGGGCGTTCAGTCAACCAAATGAGTTATGTTGGGTGCAAGACCTGATTCATTGGATAGGGGTTTCAAATTAAATGTGATAGTCCCCATAGGTACCATCTGCTCATTGGGGATCATTACTGATGATTTTGAGGGGTGTTTGGCGTCAGCAACTGTAAAATTAGTAGACTCAAAACTTTTGGCATTCCAGCCAATAATTTTCTACTTGTCCCTTCTTGACTATTAGTTTTCCAATCGTGGGGCTTTATTTCTGTTAGCTTTGGACCTTTTGTCTTCAATTTGGTAATTTCAGCGCAGATTTCCTCAATTTGGTGGACAAGTTTGACAGATGTAAGTGCAGGTACCAGGGGATGAATCTTTAGAGAGAGGGCTATTACCCAGTGCTCATCTACCATGTGGGCGAGGTCGCCCTGGGTGATGAGGGGTACAACTTCACTCTTCAGACTCTTCTTAATTTGGAAATGGTAAAATCGCCCGATCCATGTAAAGGGGACATTCCCTGGACTTAGATTACCCTTTCATTTTTCTAAAGGAGGGGCGCCACCGCTGGGAAACCTCATGAGAGCTACATTTTTGTGAACTTTGCAAAACTTGATTACCATTAAATTGCAACTTTTGGGGGGGGGGGCAGAGAGCGTTGGGATGGGATTCAAGAAACGCCTCAACCAGTTCCATGCAGTTAGTGCAATCATGGACCTTAACTCAACTTTTCTCATAAGCCATATAGCCCTTCCAAGCGATGAGATACTGAACCAACCTCTTAGATTTGCAGGACGCTAAAATATTTTCCACCTTGGCCTCCTCCACATCCTTGATTACAATTGGCTCTGGGCCATGGGAACAGTCCCCTTAAATATGGACAACTGAGAAACGTGGAAGATGGGGTGTTGTTTCCAGCAATCTGGCAGCTTTAACTGGAAAGCACCATTTCCCAAGTCTTTCTCCACCAAGTGGGGACCCAGACACTTACTTCTGAACTTCTGGGAAGGTACCTGCATCTGCAAATGGCGCATATTGAGCATAATGTATGAACCCACCGCTATGTCATGGGCAGGAAGCCGTTTTGATCCACAAACCGCTTATAATCATTGATAGCTTTAGTAAGATGCTCCCACACTAAATACTGATTAGACTGAATGTGCTCAGCATAATCTGCGGCAGCTGGGACCTCAGGATGCAATCAGGGACTGACAGAAAATATAGGATAATACCTTAACATCGCTTTATAGGGAGAAACCCCTGTAGAAGCGTGAATTCTATTGTTGTGGGCAAATTGAGCGAGGGGAAGGTCATTAGCCCAGGTATCTTGTGTGGCCACAGCATAGCAGCGCAACTAATGTTCTAAAATTTGGTTAACTCGCTCAGTTTGTCCATCTGACTGGGGATGATATGCTGTGGAATGGCAAGGGGAAATTTTTAAAATGGATAAGAGTTCATTCCAGAACTGTGCTGTGAACTGTGTACCACAGTCACTGATGATCTCCTGCGGAAGACCAAACATAGAAAATACATGGTGCACGAAGAGACAAGCGGTTCTTTCTGATATAATTGCAGAAGAACATGGAATAAATAAGGAAAATTTTGTAAAACAATTGACCACCATCATCAACACTGTAAACCCATTAGAACAGGAAAGTTCAAAAATAAAATCCACATATAATGACGTCCATGGACCCTCCGCCTGTTTTAAAGAATGAAGAAGGTCATCTCTTCCTGATCGATCTGACTTGGCCCATGTGCAGGTAATACAATTGGTGATCCAGGCTGGACTTCTTTTGATAAATCCACACAATTATAAGTCCGCTTAATCAAATTGATACCTTTCTTTTTGCCCAGATGGCTGATTGTAGGATGATTGTGATGCGCTCAAAACACCTCAGCTCTAAAGAGAAGAGGAACCCAAACCCATGACCAAAATAGTTGAGACCTCCACAAAGGAATATAGGGAATTTTTGTGAGTTTGGAGGGGCAATTGATCAAAAAACTCCACTCCTTTGGGGCAGTACATTTGAGCTGCTAAAACCTGTGATATGAGAGGAGCATCAGGAGCAAAGTCAACTGATGAGACCATGGGGGGACCATAGATAAAATTTGAGTGGAGGGAAACATGGTAACCAGGTCCACTTCATCTGAGTCTGAGGGAAAGTGGGCCAGGTTGTGGCTATGAAAATTGGGGAGCACGTTTAATGCTCCTTTCACAAATTTATATTTAAAATTGAAACTTCACAAGTCCTGATAGGTATACGCTTGCCTATGTGTTAATTCCTGGGGTTTTTGTAGATAAAGAGGAGCTTAGTGATCCATATGCACAGTTAACTCATGCTGGGCACCCTGTAACAGATACTGCCAATGAGTCAACACCCATGCTATGGCTGCCAACTCCTTATTGTAGATGGCACATGATTGCTCAGTAGAGGAAATTTCTGGGAAAAGTAGGCGACCAGATGTTCTAAAACATCATGCTCAGGAGCAGAACTGACTTTACTGCCACTGATGAAGCATTGTATGCAATGATATATGGTTTTGGAGGGGTCCACATGTTTAGGATGGGGAGATAGGAACACCTCTTTAATTGACTCAAACGCCTGCTGGCACTTGGGTGTCCAATGAAAAGGTACATTCTTACCCGTGAGGGGGTGAAGTGGAGCAGCTAACTGGGTAAAGGGCCAGGGAAAATTTCTTCAGCAAAATAATGTGCCCAATAAACTTTGTAATTGTTTTTGGGTTGTTTGAGTTGCCATTTGAGGATGGTGTCCAACTTATTGGAGGGAATTGCATATCCCTTTTTTTAGGACAAGGTTCCTGAGAAAGGTAACTTCCTCCTTATAAAACTCGCATTTCAAAGGCTTAATGCATAGGCCTTCCTTATGCAAAGCAGCCACTATCGCTTTCAAGTCTTTTGTGTGTTGTTCAGGAGTTGGGGAGTGAAATAAGATGTCATCAATATATGCAACCGCACAAGTGAATTGGAGGTCACCCAGCACACTATCAATCATTCTTTAGAATGTGGCTGGCTCATTCTTTAACCCAAAGGGCAATACATGAAATTAAAAAATTACCTCATTTAATTTGTATCATGGTAAGCCATTCTTGCCCTTACATCATTCATATTTGGTTGAAGGCATTAACAAGATCAAGCTTGGAGAACACACAAGACTTAGCAATCACTTGACTGATAGTTTACTCCAGGGGTAAAGGTAGGGATTGTGTACTGTAATTTTGTTTAGGTGTCCATAATCCACGCAGGGATGGAAGGGAACCATCGGCCTTCTTGGCAAAAACCATGGGAGATGCAATGGGTGACATCTCTTTAAATAACCACCCTTTATTAAGCATATCATATAACCAGGCGTTTAGCGCCACCTCCTCCTCCGCTGTGTATGGATACAAGGGACATTTGATATTCAC
>JAKSZP010004709.1:0-33399 GCA_022478985.1 Massospora cicadina
GAAGATCGTATTTATTATCTGATCTGTAGACCTGAACTCTGGTTCTGTGAATCTAAGGATGTTTTCTCGAAACTACAATCCTTAACTGAAGACAATCAGGTTAAAGAAGGGACATTATATAAAAAACAGGATCTAAGTGGTTGCCTTTTATTTGGCCCTCTGCGAGGACTAATACCATTATGGAGGCCCATCAAGCTGTAGGTCATGGAGCTGTTGCTAAGACACTAAAGTGGTTAAAGAATCATTGTTACTGGGATAACATGCTGGAATCTGTACACAATGTGCTGGAACCTTGTCTTAAGTGCCAACAACAACTTGGTGGAAATCTGACATTCCCACACCAAATTGTGGGACCTTCCAAACCCTTTTCCAATATGAGTATTGATGTGGTGGGTCCTTTCCCTATGGCCACCTATGGACATCGATATATTTTGTTAGCTAGTGACCATTTTTAAAAAATGGATTGATGCTAATTCAGTTTCCACGGTTACTACCAAGGTGACAGCGTCCTTTCTTTTCAAGCAAGTTATCACCAGGCATGGTAGCCTAAAAGTCCTGTTATCAGATAATGGGACCAATTTTATTTCTCAGGTGGTGGCTGAGCTTACTAAACTAATGAGGACTTATCAGTCCTTTACAATTCCTTATAATCCTTCAACTAATGGTGCGGTCAAAAGGGCTAATGGTACCCTTGTAGCCATTCTTTAAAAAATGGACTCCAATGATCCTAGTAGGTGGAACCTTTACTTACCTAGTGTGATGCTAGCTTATAGAGTTAGATATCATCGTATTATTAGAATGTCTCCTTTTAAAGCTTTATATGGTTTTGAAACTATCCTCCCCTCGAGTGTAAAACCTATACTTGTAGAGGATACCCCACAAACTACCAATTTAGCTATGAGGAAATTAGCTGATGAAATCATCCGTTTATAAGCATTAGCTTCAAGTTCCCTTGCTGCTACCACCTTGAAGGAAGGTACCAGATTTAACGCTAGTAGACCTACCTTACCATAATATTAAGTTGGAGATCTTGTACATTTTTATCACCATAGGCCTGGAGGAAGGATTCACAAATTGGATACCATATGGGCTGGTCCTTATTGGATTATATATTGTCAGAGTATGGAATACTCCTTTGATGCTATTGATACTGGTACTGTTATCAAAATAGAGTGCATAGTAGGTTTCTTTGCAAGTATGTGCCCCCTAGACAAGATCTTGAGGGGGTATTGTTGGAGATACAACTAAGATGACCAAAAGTATTACAGATTGAGATTCGATATCTCGGTCTAATAAGATTGAGAAATCTAAAATAAGTATTTCCAATTCTCAATTTGACCAAAGTTAGACTCTTCAGAGTTATCGACCTCCTATGATGGGTGAATCTAATCAACCCAAAGAAACTCATAATTCGAGATGGCCAAGCAATTTGAAATGACTAATCATTTTGAAGGGGCTAGGCCTTGTTAAGAAGGTCAATTGCATCTAACTAGAGCTCTATTAGATATAATAGTCACAAATATTATAATAATAATGGTAATCAACAATATTAGTCCTCTGGTAGAAAAGACCTTACCTCGGGTGAATCAAGGAAATCCTCATGAAGAACCACTAAATTTTCCATATAAATATCTCCAGTTTTTTAATAAAGTACCTCAATTCTCATCTCACATAGTTTAATTTTAGTCTATATTTTTAGAACTAGATGGTCTCAACCCAAGGGGGATTCATCAATGTTTATTAAATTACGCCTGGGCACCTAAGAGCCTGAGGCAAGGGAAGGGGAGGGAGGAGGCATCGAGAAAGGGAGGGGGATTGCGCGCCAGAGCCGTGCTGCAGTGACAACTAAACGGCGAGGGTTGGCGACATAGTGCAGACCTTCAGGGCCATCTCAAAGTGTACCTGAAAGTGGGTGATCATGTGTGGAAGGGTCCACACCTGCTGGTCAAAGGCAGCACGAAGGAAGGAGTTATGGATGGTCCAGATGGCTTTGGCATAGGTGAGGACACGGAGGGGTTGGTGGCAACCAGGCAACATCTGCTCTAACATGAGGTCTTGCACAAGGTGTCCAGACCAGGGCTGAGCATAGAGGAGCGCGCGGGCCTTTGGCCAAAATGCGGCAACACCTGGACAGGTGAAAAAACGATGGAGGTGGAAGTCAATAGGCTCTGCACAGCGGAGGAAGCTTCGGTGCTGGAAGGTAGGGCCAGTCTGGTCCCCTGTCCTGTATGAACAGTGGAGCAGCCTTCATAAGGTGTTGGACACCTTTGCTGACAGGATGTATTGAAAGATGTCCTTCTACAATTCCTTAAGGTCGAATCTCATGGAGGGAGGGATGAGCTCAAGGAGTCTTGGGCGGATGGGAGGACGATCTTGGGGGTTGAGGCGAGTTGTGACAACTTGTCCATTGTGCACAATTGCATGGCGATGGGGGCTGAGGCCAGGGCCTTCCCTTCTGTACGGGAAGGCATGGTGGATCCGCGCGCCTACTCGTTTCAGGGCAAGGAGAGCCTGGTTCCAGTAGGGGGATGAGGATGGTTTCAGGCGATAGCCTGGGTGGTTTGTGAGCCACTCCCCTAATGAGGTCAGAGATGCTCTAGGAAGTCCCAGAGCTGCTGACACTGACTGGCGGAGGGCGGGCGCCCATTGGGGCATGGGGGTCGCGTCCCAGCAGACAATCGGACATAGGAAACTTCAGGAAGATTGTGGTGGCGTGGGATCGCGTGTCCAGAAGCCCTAGGCCCCCTTCATTGCGGGGTCAGGCAATAGTTGAGAGGGCCATTGGTGGATGGTTTGAGCCCCAGATCCAACAGCGGAGGAGTACATTCTGCCGCGTATAAAAGGCATCTGTGAATGGGCAGACGTGCGCTAGGAACCAGACTTTGGAGAGGAGGAACACATGGCCATCAGAGCTTGACCCTGGGGGGTGATGTGCCACCAGTTCCAGCTGGCAATCCTAGAGTTAACTGCTGCGAGGAGCAAGTCCTCATTGCCTTTTAGCGCAACTCCTTGTTGACTTTTGAGAACGCCCAGGTGACGGAAGGTACCGCGCACAGGTTCAATACCAAATGGTGGGGGGAAGGGTGGATCTGACCTGTACAACTGTTGTCTTGGAGGTGTTGACCATGGCGTTGGACGCCTTGGTGTACTTCTCAATGGTCACAGCAGCGAGGGCAACATCCCCAGGGCAGCCAGATGCAATGGCGTTGTCATCTGAAAATGCCATGGTGCGGGTGGGGGCTTTACCTGGGACCAGAATCCCTGTTAGCTTGTCCTGTAAGGAGGCCAAGAGGGGGTCGAGGTTGATGTTAAAAAGGATAGGGCTCAGGGGGTCCCCTTGCCAGAGACCTTATCCGACTGGTACTGCCACTGTAAAACCCATTGGCGCCAGGACTCTGGTGTGGAGCTGGTCATAGAGCGCTGATATCCAGCGCCTAGCTGTGGGGAGATGGAAGTGGGCCAGGGAAGCATCAATATACTTCCAGGCCACCCGATCATATTCTTTCTCCATATCCAGGAGAGCCACAAAGCCATTCACCTTATGAGAGTTAGCAGTCAAAGTCACGTGAAGGTCATTATAGTTGTCCCATAACGACCTCCCCAGAATAAAACCGTGCTGGGATGGAGAGAGGCGAGGAGACACCCATTTGGTGATGCGGTTGGCCAGAAGCTTCGTGAAGAGCTTGTGGTCTGTGCTGATCAACGGTATGGGGCGCAAGTTCGCCAGGTTCTCACGGTCTGACTTTTTGTGAATGAGGGTCGTGATTGAGCCTCTGGAGTCGTGGAGGACCTCGCCATTCACCAAGAGTGCAGCGAAGAGGTCGCGGAGGGTTCTGGCTATCACCGCAGGTTCCAGAAGGTACACCTCGAAGGGTATTCCATCTGGGCCTGGGGCTTTAAGCCGTGGGGATTTCAGAAGGGTTTCCATCACCTCCTGGATGGAAATAGGCGCCAGTGAGCATCATCAGCCCGTGGGTCAATGTGCGGCTCTGGAGCCCACCACAGGAAGTCTTGGATGTCCGACAGGTCCACCTGGGTGGCATGGAAGAGGCTGGAGTAGAAGCGGTGTAGTTCCTGCATAGTTTCCTCCTTATCCGAAGTGGTTGTAATGCCAATCTTCAGTTCAGTAATATCCTGCACTGTTGACCGGGCTTTCTGTTTCTGAAAGAAGAAGCGGGTGGGGCGTTCCCATTGAACATAGTAACGAGATGTAGTAAAGTTTGCTGCCCGTTCTTCCTGCAGTGTGAGCTCCAAGCGGAGTGCTTCCTGCGCCGCTTCCCAGTTTTCCAACCAACTGGGAGAGGGCGAAGGCTAACAGTTTCGCTCCAGATGTCTAATTCTGGATTCCGCTCTTTTGACTCTGGCGCGAGCTGCGGTCATCTGGGCTTTGGCACAGTTGTAAGCAACGCGGGTGATGCCCTCCTTGGTCACCGCCAATCTAGCCTTGTGGTCAAGAAGGTGGGGTGGGGGGAGTTGAGAGTCTCCAGGATGGTCATAGACAGCTTCTCCTTAGTGAAGGGGTTGTTGAGAAGAGCTGGGGCAACCCTAGGCTAGAACCTATGCGATGGTCTAAGCGTGGTGGTGAGGATGACGGTGAGTGACCTGTGATCACTCAGATGGTTGTCACGAGAGATGGGAGAGGAGACACGGCCAATTAGCAGGGGGCCAATCAGTGCCATATCTATGCGTGACGCTGACTGGAAAGCTCCTCCATCATAATGGATCCTAGTCATGCAACCTAGGCCAGACGTGGAGGGTGGAAGCGCATCTATAAAGCCACTAAGGCGAAGGAAATCCTGGAGACGACTTGATCCAGGGCGTTCCTTTGCTGCAGGGGGGTAAGAGTCATGGACGCGACATAAGGTTGTGTTGAAATATCCCAAGAGGACTGTATTCCGTGGGAGATTGAGTTGGACGAGCTCTTCCAAGAGTCGTTTTTGCTCTTGACCTTCATTAGGCGGTAGATGCTTGCAGCGAAGAAAGAGAAGTCAAGTGTGGTGAGTTTGGCCAGTATGAGGCGGCCACCTAGATATTGTGAAAAAGAATGGGTTTTAACCTGGGGATTCAAAACAATAAGGGCGGCATGGTTTGTCCAGAAGGAGTTGCCTCCAAACTGTTCATTCCATGAAGATTGTTCGTGGGGGAGGATATGGGGCTCCTGGACAGCAGCGATGTCAATTTGTGCTGACCTGAAGTTGCGGAGGAGGCGGGTTCTCCGCTTAAAGTCCCGCAACCCATTCACGTTGATGGATTGCAGGGCCAGGGTGCTGCCGTGGGGACTCATAGCTGTTCCCCTCCATGTCCTAGGGGGTTGCCAGCGCTTAAACCTGCTGTTGTGAGGCGGCTAGTTTTGAGCCCTTTAGCTTGACTATTGGCTGCAATTTATGAGGAGCGTCGAGGGTTCTGAGGGGAAGGAGAGGGTGGGGGGCGGAGGACCCAGTAAGCCAGCCTAGGATGCTGCCCCCGCTCCGTTGCAGGGTAAGGACCTGAGGGTGCTCAACGGCGACCTCCGCGGTGTCCCCATTTGATGAGTCTTAGTCCATATCCACTTCCTCCAACACTGCGAAGGAGCCGCGCAAAATGGACTGTGGGGTTGGGGTAGGACTCTTTGAGGTGGCACTTCTACCGCAGGCCGCGGGTTGCAAGTCCATGATGGTGGGCATAGCTCCATTGGGAGCTGAGGGTTGATGCGATAAATCGCTAGTGGAGGTTGGTTGGGGTGCCGCGGAGCCCTGGATGGGGGTGGCTGACGAGGGGCGCCCTGTGGGAGATGCCATGCGCTTGGTGAGAGAGGGAGTTGACTCTGGGAGATTGGAGGGGGTGCCCACTGGAAGGGGGGCATGAGCGCGAAGGTATCCTGTACCAATAGTGGGGTTAGCTGTTTCAACTGCTAGGCGTAAGGCCTCAGGGGACAGGTCTTGAACGGGAACCCTTTGTGTGGGTTGTGGAATTGCTGCTGCGGCCACGTGGGATCGTTTTTGGCCTGGTTTAGGCCCCTGGGTGGTGGCTAAGAGGGCTTGTTTTGAGCTGTGCAGCCACTATACAGGTGTCCAAGGGCGTTACACCATGAACACTGGGGGCGCGCCTGATCAAGGTCGACAAAAAAGAACTCAGGGCATGCCCCAACTACCGCCACATGAGGAATAACCTCAATGTTATGGGATACAGTGGGGGAGGGGATGAACGACGCCCTAGCAGTGCGAGCTCTTTGAGTGGGAGCATAGTAAGAGGGGACGCTAAAGTCCACTGAAAGAACAGACCCAAACTCCATTAAACCACGACGGAGTGCCAGTTTAAGAGACTCAGGATCAACAGTCGTTGGTAGGTTGGAAAAAGTAACCCATGAGATTTTCTCCAGGTGAGAGCGTGTGCGGGAGATGTGAAGAGATCCACGCGGAATAATGACCTGGAGGGTGGCAGCATGGTCAGCAAGGGCAGCTTCAGTGAAGCCCACATCGATGTAGTGGCCCTCCACTAAATTATGGATGGTGGTGTTAATTGGAAATGTTTTTGCGATCGCTGCAAAGTATGAGAAGTAATCCTCCATATATAGAATTCAACAGGGTCATTCCCATAATAAAGGCGAATTGTGTGGGAGAGGGTTGAGCGAGGTAGAGCTTTTTGCGCTCTAGTTTTGGCCCATTTCTTTTTAACATCAGCAATAAACGCCACTTCATGGGATCAGCTTTACTAGCGTTGGTGCCAGAGGTTTTTGCCACGCCCCAGTGGCTCCTTTGGTATGTTTGTGTTTGCTTTGGGCTGCAATCGCAGGTTAGATGCGAGCTAAAGATTTGGACAACTTTGCGGAGTTCCCCTGTTGCTGGAATGTTTAGCAGTTGCTGGCGGCATATTGAATTGAGGGGCGGATTGTTGGGCCTCGCTAAATTGGGGAGGCCCATCCAGATTGGAATTAACTCCAGCCAATTGAGAGGAGGGCGATGTTTCATCACCATCTTAATCTATTTGTGTAAATTCAGCTCAAGTATTTGCTGTCATTTCGTGGGCAAAACTCACTGGCTGATTGGTGAATTGGTCGTTTTCAGCATATGGAGATAAAGTGCCAACTTGAGAAATGCCAATTACGGGGTTTAAATGGGACGGGTGAGATTGGAACTGGTGTGAAATTCCAAAATCTGAACCATTTTAATCCCATTGGGAAGAGTAGATTGTCCCAATTTGGTGCTTAGTGGACCAGAATGTGCGTCTAATCTAACCTTACATCCGAGGTTTTGGGGCCAGGTAGCTGGGTATCGCCCCTCATGGGGGAGCCAGAAACACGGCGTCAGCAATAATAGATGGGGCTAAATTAGCTGACACAATGGGGGAGGTGAATGCCTGGATGGGCTGAGTTGCTTTCAACTGAGCAGACGCCATTAAAACAGCGTGGGTGATGGCCTCCTTGGTTGGAGGGGGCCCAGCGGGTTGGTGGGAGGTAGCGCACGCAGAGATGTTGGGCGTGCAGGTTGCAGAAGTGCGATCAGGTGAACTGGCGCTAGTTGAATTAGCTCCAGGTTGGGGGGTGGTGCCTGCTTTCATGGCCGCTGCTTGAGAGCGGGTGATTCTGGTTGACCCTGAGGTGGGTAACCAGGGGTTGCTTCATTTGGGGTGGTGCTGGCCTTTTTGGCTGAGCCCGCGGGTTCTTTTGTGGGGTTTCCCGCCATATTTGCTGATAGTTTTTGTAAATCTCTTTAGTGGAGCTAAATTTTAAGGCTGAATTGATTTTTGAAAAGTGATGCTTAGCAGAAAAAATAATTTTAATTTTGGTCTATCTACATACAGGATTCTGTATATTCAGTTGACATTACCATCGCGATGGAACTAATAACTTCATTGCACTTAAATCAATCTTCGCTAGAGCCATGAAAGTAATAATTTCGTAGCCTTCATAGCACCTGTTTATCGTAATTTCTCACAAAAAATCCAATTATGATATGCTAAAAAAGGTTTTTTTAAGGAGACATCATCAGTTGCATCTCCCATTGTCTTCACCAAAAAAGCCGATGGTTCCCTCCGTCCCTGTGTGGATTACAGACATTTAAATAAAGTTATGGTTCACAATCCCTACCCCCTGCCTCTGGAGCAGACGATCAGCCAAGCAATCACCAAATCACATTTGTTCTTTGAACTGGATCTCATCAGTGCCTTCAACCAGATTTGGGTAATGTAAGGGCAAAAATGGTTAACAGCGATCCATATGAAGCAAGGCTTTTTTCAATTCCGCGTAATGCCTTTTGGGTTGAAGAATGCGCCCGCTACATCTCAACAAATGATTGACAGTGTACTGGATGATCTCCAGTTCACTTGCGCAGTTGCATATATTGATGACATTTTAGTTCACTCCTCAACTCCCAAACAACATGCTATTAACTTAGAAGTGGTTATGGCTGCTTTTCACAAGGCAGGCATGTTCATCAAGCCTTCCAAATGCGAGTTCTATAAAGAGGAAGTTACCTTTCCCAGGAATCTCATCCTTAAGGATGGCTACGCAATCCCTCCCAATAAGTTGGATGCTATCCGTGAATGGCCTACTCTGACAGCCCAGAAACAATTATGTAGTTTCTTGGGAACAATTATTTTTCTAAAAAAGTTTCCCCAGCTCATTCCCAGTTGGCTGCCCTGCTCCACCCCCTCACTGGCAAGAATGTACCATTTCATTGAACACCCAAATGCTAGCAGGCATTCAAGTCAATCAAAGAAGTGTTTTTATCCCCTCCCATCCTGAAAGACGCGGATCATGCCAAACTGTATATTGTTGCATATAATGCCTCCTCTGTGGCAGTGGGGCCATGATGCTCCAAGAGCATGAGGGCTTGGAACACCCGGTCGCCTACTTTTCCCAAAAATTTAGACTTATGGAGAAATAAGGGTCATCTATGATAAATAGTTAGCAGCCATAGCATGGGCATTAACCCATTGGCAGTACCTGTTACAGGGTGCCCAGCATGAGTTAACTGTTCACATGGATCACCATGCTCTCTTGTATTTCCGCAAACTACAAAAACTGGAGCATCAGTAAGCTTGTACCTATTGGGACTTGTGCATAATCAATTTCAAATATAAATTCATAAAAGGTGCACTTAAAACCCCAATTTTCTCACCCACAACCCCACCCACTGTCCCCCAGATTCAGAGGAAGCGGACCTCATTGCCATAATTACTGCTGCTCAAATTTTTTAATTGCTCCCCCATCATCTCCTCCACTACCCTTGCACCTGACGCACCACTCCTTGCTCAGGTCTTAGCCATTCAAATGACCTGCCCCAAAGGGGTGGAGTTATTTGAGCAATTGTACCTCTAAAAACCATAAACACTCTCTTTACTCATTGGTGGAGGGCCTCATTTATTTCCAGTCATGAATTTGGGTTCCCCCTCTATTCAGAGCTGAGGTTTTTCATGCGCATCATGACCCCCCATGATCGGACACCCAGGCAATAATAAATGCATCAACTTGATCAAGCAAACCTATAATTGGGTGGGTTTGACTAAGGAAGTTCTGGCCTGGATCACTGATTGTGTAAGTTGTGCTCAGGCTAAGTCAGATTGCTCTGGTAGAAACGGGCTTCTACACCCCTTACAACAGGCGGAGGGTCCATGTACATCGGTGTCCATGGATTTTATTGTCAAACTCCCCTTCTCTAATGGGTTTATGGTGGTGATGGTGGTGGTGAATCATTTCACTAAATTATCTATTTTTATTCCCTAAACTTCCACAATTACATCAAAGAAACAGCCAATTCTTTTTTTAGTACTAGATGGTCGAAACTGCCCATCTCTTTGTATGCCACGTGTTTCAATGTTTGGTCTCCCGCAGGAGATCAAAGACCGTGGTCCACAGTTCACAGCGCGGTTATGGAGTGAACACAATTATACATTAAAAAATCTCCCCCTGTCATCCACAGCGTACCAAACCTCAGTCCAGCGGGCAGACTGAATGATTAACCAAGTCCTTTAACAGTATCTGCGTTGCTATGCTGCAGCTGCACAGGACATCTGGGCTAATGACCTCCCCTCACCCAATTTGCCTACAACAATGGGACTCACGCTTCCATGGGGTTTTCCCCTTACAAAGTGACTCTCAGATATTAACCCTTCCTTTTCAGTTGGACCCTGCTTGCATCATGAGGTCCAAGCTGCCGCGGATCATGCTGAACATATTAGGTCTACTCAATCCTTAGTGCGGGAACACCTCACTTAAGCTATTGAGGAATACAATCAGTTCGCGGATTGTAAGAGACTCCTGGGTCATGATATAATGGTAAACTCCCATGTTATGCTTGATACACATCATCTGAGAATGCATGTACCCTTCTGCAAGTTTGCAAGTAAGCGTTCAGGTCCTCACTCAGTGGAGGAAGATTTGGGTAATGGTACATTCTGGTTAAAACTACCAGCCCATTAAAACAGCACCCCATCTTCCACTTTTCCCAGTTGACACCTTTTAAGGGAACACTTTCCATGGATACTGAGCCAATAATAATTGAAAATGCGGAGGAAGCTTAAGTGTAAAATATCCTAGAATCCCGCAAGTCCCGTCAGTCTGTCCAGTATCTTCTGGCCTGGAAAGGGTATCCAGTCTATAAAAACAGTTGGATTAAAGCCTGTGATTGCGCAAACTGCATGGAACTGGTTGAGGCGTTTCACAAATCCCACCCCAATGCCCTCCATCCCCCCCAAAAAAGTCGCAACAGTTATGGCGATCAAACTTCCCAAGGAGCACAAAAATGTGGCCCTTATGCAGTTTCCTAATGGTGGTGCCCTTCCTTTGGAAAGAGGAAAGGGTAATGTAATTTCATTGGAACGTCCCCTGTGCGTAGATTGGTCGCTCTTCCCATTTCTGAGCAAAAAGGTGCCAAAGAGGGTGGCCATGCCCCTTGTCACCCAGGGCAATCTTGCCCACATGGTAGTTGAGTTCTAGGTAACGGCCTTCCCTCTCCAGACTCCTTACCCGGTACCTTCATTTCCTTTGGTCAAACTCATTAGATAGTTTAAGGAAATCTATGCTGAGATCGCTGAATTAAAGTTGATTACTCTGAAACTAATGAAAATTAAGCCTGACAATTGTAATCCACATAGTCAAAGAGGGACGAAGATTGAGTTATCAGCTGGAATTTCTGACAGTTTTGATTCGCCTAGCAGTGTGATCATCAAAATTAACCCCCTCTCAAAATCGTCAGGGATTATCCCCTACATGCAGCTCCCATCTAGCAAATCAGGAGTTGTGTTGATGCAGCACTTTTGACCAAATGAACAGTCCAGAAACCAAGCATGGGCAGGTTGGGTATCCTGAACCTGTTCCCAACCAAAAGGGACTGCCCCTATGTAGGGTGGCCCTGGGGGATCCCCATTGCTCGTAAGGCCAGACGCCATTGTGCCAACCACTGGAAATGCAGTCAGGTCTCAGTTCGGGCATTTGAGGTTGAAATGACATCAACTCAGCCTACCACCAAATTGTTTGATGATGGTTCCTATTAAGCTTATCTGCCCTCTCCAAATCTTTTGCTGGTTAGGTCAAACTTGAGGGACCTGATACCAGCTTGTTCCTGCATTAATAGACCACTATTTAATCAGTTGCATCGCACTGAGAAAATTTTTGATCACTTTTCTTCCTTTATTTACCATTTAAACCTTTCCCAAAGTTTAGTTTTTTTATGTTAAAAAATAAACTGCCCTTTTTACCAACACTCACACACCCCTTGAGATTGACAGTCATATTTGTCTGGTTTTTTATTATGTGCCTGTATGAGATTCTGGCTCATCTGCAGTTATTGGCAAAACTCCTTTCTAGTCTCATATCCATCATACCAGTAGTGCTTTTGGCATTCTGGTCTGGCATTCAGGTGCTCCGGCATCTGGTCTGGCAGGCTGGTATAATTCTAACTTGCTGTTCGCCTGGCAGCGGATTGCACAAACTCCATTTTCTGAGACCTGCCAGAGGTTGACAAAGATTTTTGAGCCTATACAGATATATAAATAAAAGTATGCATGTGGGTTTAATATAATTAAGTCGACCAACAAAGAAGTTTGATTGTGAAACACTAATTATAAAGAATAAGAATATTATTTCTTATTGGGTGATGCACTGCGCCTAATCTAACCAATAAGTGTAAACCACCCTTCTTTGTGGTACTATAGCTAGAGTATGCTCACACTTGAGTGATTGAATGCAATTGTATTTTTCCATATTTAGAAATATAATACACCAAATGGGATTTGAAGCCCCATTTTTTCTAGCAGCCGTAACTTCCCATCTTTATTTTACAGATAACTAGTGCACTGCAAGGCTAAAAATTTAACACCCTTGTGTCCATTATGCAAGCCCCCAGAACCAACTTGGCCATATTTTTTCCTTACCCAGTGTTATATAAAAGGTATGCTTCAGGTAAGTAAGGTTGATTAGCTTGTTCCTCTTGGACTCTTCACGCTCTGCCTTATTTTTACAATCTATCACTACTATTTCATTTAACTCTGACATTTCCATCCTATTATTTTTGAGGCTTCACCCTCCCTCCGGGGGCTTCAGCCAGGGAAAAGTTCTTGTGGGAAGGGGGAAGCTTCATGGTGGCGACTGTTGATTTGGGCTTCAGTCCTGATGCATTGGGAAAATGCACGTGTAATGCATCAATGAGGTCCTGGACATGAACACAGTCACATGATGTGACTCGGCTGTTCTCTGTATCAAACTCTTTCCATGACACCAGTTACTCCAATCTCCTTTTCACATGACAGAAGGCTACCACCTCCTCTACTTCCCACTCTGGGGTTTTCTTTTACAAGGTATGCCTCTGGAGTCTCAGGCGGGGGACCCTCAAACAAGGACAACTTGTGCTCATGGAACACTGCAAAGATCAATAATGATGAAGGGAGATCCAACTGGTATGAGGCGTGACCCATCTTTCTGACAATGTGGTAAGGTACTACTCTTTGGGCCTACCTTTCTTCATGGCTGCTTGATTGTAATATTTTTAGCACCCAGAATCATGGAATTTCCTTCCTTGTAGGCTGTCCCACCCTCCTCTTTCCATTTGCGTTCTCCTTAGATAACTATATGGAGGCCTCCAAATTGGTGTTGACCCCTTGGTGTACTTCCTTTATGGACTTGAAGAAGTAAACTACTGCTTCTACCTTGGACCAACTGCTGGGTTCCATATTAAATGAAAGGTTAAACCATAGTTGATAAAGAAGGGAAGCACCCAATGGAAGCATTCTGGGCGTGGGTATAACTAAACTGAGCCAGAGGAAGATGGTAAGCCCAATCAGAATTGTCAAGTGTGGTGTAACACCTCCAGTACTGCTCCAGGCATTGATTTACTCGTTCTGTCTGCCCATCTGATTGTGGGTGGTAGGTAATAGAGCATCACAGAAAAATCTAAAGCGTTTTGCACAACTTCTCCAAAAACACTGATGTGAACTGGGGTCCACAGTAGCTAATAATCTCCTGGGACGCCCCATGGAAGGTAAACTCTTAAGAAACAGAGAGCTTAGCATCTTCGCCGCTGTTACTATGGCGTTACAAGGAATAAAATGGGAAGACTTTGTATACCGGTCCACCACTACCATGATAGCATCATAGTTCTCAGATGCGGGTATCTTTACAGTAAAATCAGTTAAATAGGCAAGAACAAGGTCCCTCTTCTTTTTTAACAGGTACCAACAACCCTGAGAGAGGCTGGAGATTTAGCTTTAACTCCTAGTGCAGTACAGCTACTATTTACAATACTTGGAAACTGGTATGGCCAATCTCTTCAAATTATGTATTTATGGAAAATCAACTCCAAGTTCTTCGCCTTCCCAGGGTGCCCAACAGTAATCATGTAATGATTTTCTTTAATTATTGTTAGGCAGAGTGGTCCCGCAGGAACACATAACTGTCCCTGTTCCACACAATCTTGCCCTTTACATATAACCCTGGTAATATCTTCCTGATTTAACTTTCTCTTGGTGAGAATTATAGTATATTTGGCTGCCAAGGGCTGAGAAAGGAAACCTTTCTGAACATACCATGTTCCTCCACGTTCTCCAAAGAATCAAGCACTGGCATGCATGCCATGGTGGAGGCTGTTTGGATACAAATTTTACCTGGCAGAATAATCAAGTGGGTATTATGCAACTACACCTCCTTTGGATCAGGAGCTAAAGCAGGGTTTTGACTTAGGGAATCAGACAAGCCATTCTCTTTGCCCTTTGTAAGCTCATAAGAGAACAATAATTGTGATAGAGTCTTTTGCCAGTGGATTTGACGTGGGGTCAGGGCATGAGGGGCGTGAAGTACAGAATGGTACAGTGATCCATATAAATGCGGAATTGTTGGGAAGAACCATGACAATGATAATTCCAGAAGGACTGGGTTTCCACTAACACCAGAAATTCTTTGTAATAAAAAGCGTAATTCAACTCACCCAGGAATATTTCTGAGAAAATTACCACACGTAATGTTCAACTATATCAACCAACCGCAAGAGTGCAGCAGCTATAGCAAAGCTGGACGCATTAGTAGCCACTATAAACTCCTTCGCAGGGTCCACATGGTGAAAAACTGACATGAACAGCAGGTACACTTTACTGCTTGGAAGGCATCCTTTAGGGCGGAAGACCATGGGAGAACCTTAGTACCACTCGCCTTATACAAAGGCGCTTTTATCTCAGAAAGACAAGGTGATAACCTTTTAAGAAAAGTACATGTAAATTTTATTCAGGAAGGATGACCATGAGATGGACGTTTCTGATAAACACCAACTATAAAACACCAAGAAACATAGGGACACCCCAGAGGAGCTGAATCTACCTCCTGTTGCTATCAGGGATGCTAGTGGAAGAAAGAGGGGGAGTGACAGGAGAGGCCTGGGCCAAAGCTGAACATGAATGAATGAAAGGGTCCAACAAGAGGAACCAGATGGGGAACCAGTATGACACCAACCAACGTTGGCGGTATGGCAAGTGTCCAAACAACCAAGCTTGAAAGTGATACGTGAGGTGGGAGGGAAGCGACGCACAGCTTCATGGAGGGTTGGGGTAGTGCCAGATATTGCGTCAAGGACAATAGTGTGGATCATCCATAGCACTATTGCAACAATTAAGGCGCGGAGAGAATGGTGGATAGGAGAGGTCATGGACAAGCCAAAGATGTTTTTAGACAGACTGAAAGCCTGCTCACGCTCTTGTCAAAAGTGGCGCATAACACATCGCCAGATCGCCTGTGATGGCGGTAAATCTTCCAAGTGATGGACTAGCAACCCATATTGACCGCACACAATGCATGAAGCTTGAGTGGCATTGGACTGCTCAGCAGTGCGGTACACTTTTCTCAGGCATGTCCACACATGGGCGCAAATATGGGGTTGTAAAAGAGGATGGTGTGTACCGCCAAATGTCCTTTTGGGTCTCCAGAGAGTACGGAATGTCCAGCTTGTAAAGGTAGTACACATGGGCAATGAGGGGGGACATTGGGGTACCAGGTTGTTCAAAACGGCTTGCCCACGGACTTCTTGTTTTAAAAAGTGGAGTAGGACGACTCCTCTTGGAGATGTGTCCGCTGATTCTGATTCTCCACTCAGCGCTCCACATGAAGAGACGGGTACATTTGAAGTGGGGCGGCGTCCCATATGGGCCCGCGGCAGAGGAATGAGAGACTAGATAGCTAAGAAGAGAATGAGGGTAGTTGAGATTGTGGAGGCCAAGAGCGTGGGAAAATTAGAGCAGGCCGCGCATGACCAGTGTTGGTCTGAGAGTGTGAGTTTGGTGACTGCAGCGATCCTGGTGCCAAGTATTTTGGCATCATGTGCCTCAAAGCTGAGCGGGCCCATACCACCACAATGGCGGGGGCCAAACATGACATCCAGGCGCTCAAGAGAAGGGCGGCCTAAACTAAAGCCACCCTTGTATGAGGTCATATAACGATGTGAAAAAATGGGTGAAAAAGCGATGGCATGTGCCACAAACTAGATTTTTGATAGGAATAGATTTGGCAAGCACCACCCGTCCTGGGAGGGTAGTCTGATGGGCTCTGAGGGAGGCAATGAGCTTTGTGATATTGTCAAGGATGTGGTGTTCCATTACCAACGATGCAAACCCTCCTGCCTCCAGACACAATTCCAAATGGCCACCGGACCAGCAGTGGCCTTGGCACAAAAGGGAGTACAAGTGGGGCAGTATGGGGTGGCTAGGAAAAAGTGAACCAGAGAGCTAGCTGCCAAAGCAGGCTGACTATGTGGTGCTGGTGACCAACAGGCTTGGTACCAGTCAAGGAGAATGATTTCAGTTTTGGAGGCATTATGGACAGCTTTACTGACCCTGGAGAATCCTGGATTGTTGCCTCCAGCGCTCATGCATCATGATTGTTAGACACCCCAACCACACAATAGTCAGCAAATGACAGAATCCTAACAGGTGCTTGGCCTTGCACATGGACATCAGCAAAGTGGACATTCACATTTTGTAAAAGTGGGTCGAGAATGAAGTTGTATAAAAGGGGGCTTAAAGGGTCCCCTTGGCTGAGACCCATTTGAGGGTGAACCACTTCAGTAAGGAAGCCAGGTCCACGCACCGCATTGTGGCAGAATCTGTGAGCAGCATCACTCAATTTATGAACTGGTGGAAGTGGAATTTGTGGAGACAAGCTTTGAACTAATCCCAGTTGACCCTTCCATAGACTTTTTGTTGGTCTAAGAACACAAGCGCCCCAGTATTCATGGATGGGCAGACATTGGCTACGGTGTGAATGTTGTCCCAAATTGACCGTTTGGGGATGAAACCAAATTACTCATAGGAGATTACTTCAGAAGCAACTTCCTCTAGGCGATTGGCCATAATTTTAGTGAATAACTTAGTATCTGTATTAATAAATGATATGGGGCACCAGTTTGCCAAGACCAGCTTGTCCCCCTTCTTAAACAGAGTTATCATATAGGTCTCCTGGCCTTCATGAAGGAGGCGCGTTTTTAAAAAGAAATTTTTCATTGAGGCAAGCATTTGTGAAAAGAAAAAAATTATTTTTGGGAGAGTTCATATGGAATCCCATCTGGACCTGGGCACTTCCTGTGTGGTTCACCACAAATGGCTTACCAGATTTCATCATGAGTAATTAAATTCATAACTCCTGGTATCAAAAATGGTGCAGATATGTGCGCCATCAAGAAACTCATCAATTTTGGCTGGTTCACCAGGTTTGGACTTATACAACTTGGAGTAAAAAAATAATGAACTTTGATTGCCACTTCAGCTGGAGAGTTTGCAATGGAGTTGTCCAGCCGCCTCACCTGTGTGCAGGCCAAGATTTGTTGCAGTGTGAAGAATTTTTAGAAAAAGAAGGCGGAGCATGTGTCTCCCACCATGATATTTTTTGCCTTGTACTGAACACAAACGCAATGTGTGTTGTATTACCAATGAGTTGGGATAAACAGACACTTCTGCCCACTTATGAACCCAAGCCAGTCTGTGCCCTGCAGCAGGGGCATTAGACTCCAGGTGATCCACTTTTATTAGAATACACTCAATAGCCGCCAAGGCAGCCCAAGAGTGTTGTGATGAGATGTGGCATGCCTGAAGGATAGTGTTCACTAGAAAGGCTGACCAGAACGAGTGAGTCAGCACAGAACGGTGTGGTGATTTCTGATGCCAGAGTTTTGGTGTCCACCCATGCTGAAAACATTGGTGATGTGATCTCGGCTTTTCAAAATTGAGCCACTATAGCACCTGTGCCACTGGTAATGATAAAGTGAAGTAAATTGACACCGTCCTGTGGTCAGAGAAATAGATTTTTGTCATTGTAAAGTGTGCGATCTGGGGAAAAAGTTCAATGTGGAAAGGATAAGGTCAATGCGGGACATAGACCTCAACTGACCGTTGTAAACATGGGAGTGGGACATGTTGGATAGCAACGGTGCATGCTTTTGAGGGTATCATAAAGACCCAAGGTGGCTTTGAGAACGTGGAATTTGATGTGCTCCTGTGGGGGTAGGCGTCGGAGGCCAACAATCAGTGATCAGGTTGGCACAGAAGTTCAAGTCGCCCACCACAAATGGATCATGTGGAAGTGGGAGAAATGTTACAGCTGAGAGGAATTTCCAGCAAGCCCGCGCACAGGTCAGGGGCATAAACACACAATGAAAGAGTGCACTTTGTTGTCCCATGAAAAGGATACAATCAGCATATGACCATCAAGATTGATTTTTGAGTATTTATCTAAAACTATGGGACGCATGTATAAGCACCCCACAGTACGCTGACCAAAAAGGGTGGGGAGGAGCATAGTTGCCCATGTGTACTTGGAACCGTGTGGACAGTGAAATTCATAAATTGCCAAGATGTCCACTGATAAATTATTGTTAAAATCTCAGTTTTCTAGACCGGGATAGTGATGCATAAGTCTAGAAATGTTCAAAACCCTATAGTGAAGGAGACCCCCATCACACCTTAGGTGCAATGGGAAGGGCCCCCTTGCCCTTGCCCTTCCTTCGCCTTTTTTCAAGATGATCCTTGGTGGCTTTTACATGTGTTGGATGCAAATGTGCTATAATTGTCTTTAGGGGAAATATCAGTTTTTTAAATTTATTGTTTTTGGCTTTTGACTTCTGCTGAGTTTTGTAACAAGGTGCTCCTGCGGTGCACCATTGTGGGTCAACTTAAACTCAGGGAGGTTTGGGTTTGGAAAATTAGTTTCAATTGGTGCATAGTAACTTTGTGCAGGTGAATTTGACTCAAACACCTGGTCCATATGTTGTTGGGCCCAATTTGATTGGTAAGCAAATTTTTGAGCTACTTCAGATGTGAATGACTTGATGTCAGCTTGGGTTTGGGCTGGTGGGATCATGGACGCTACTGAGGCCGCTGCCTTAGCCGCCGCTCTATGGGCCTGTTTACCATTTTGCGCTCTTGCCAGGACACAGGTTTTACCTGAATGTAACATCCCTGCGCACCCCATGGGTAGGCGGCATCAGTGTCAATGGCGGGTTCATATTGGGAATCAGCGCTTCCCATTGTATCCAGGAGGATCTCTTATTGAATGATGCCCTCTCTGTAAGGGCAGGTTTGTGCCTTATGGCCAAAATCATGACAATGGGCGCATATAGAGAGTGCGCTATCCAAAGTAATGTGGAATGGGAAGGATTTTTGACCATCAAGATTGAGCACTGCAGTGTGTACAATCTGGGTCAAGTCTTCCATGATGACTGCAGATGGGGTGATCAATGCAATCGCTTTACCCATGCTAAGCTCTGCATAAGCATGAAGCGCTGAATTTTGAAATAGTGTAATTCCCATAACTTTTCAATCCATCTGAGAGGTAACGTTTGAGTACTGTACATCTCACCATTTTGAGAAAAAGTTTAAACTAATAGAAATTTGGTTAGTTTGGTCCATTGAGTGCACTTTGTTTCGACCACCCATTGACCATCTGGTAGATCAACCATCACAAAGCCTGTGCAGCTTTACCGCTGCTTGTGCGGTTTCAAACCTGAGGTCTAGCCAATCAATGGTCATAAAATGAGGTGCTACATATATGACGGTCAGGAATATTTGTGTGCATCGCCACATAACTTCTCCCAAAAGTGCTATCTATTGGAATTTCGTGAGAAATTATGATAAGAAGGTGCTATGAAGGCTACGAAATTATTAGTTCTGTGGCTCTAGCAAAGATTGACTCAATTGCAACGAAGTTGTTATTTCCATTGCTCTAGTTGATTCTAATTGGAAATACAGAATCATGTTTGAAAAGAGACCAAAACCATGCTATTCAAGACAAAAATCGAGGTATCTTATTAGTTAGAAATGAGGGTTATTTATAGGGGTAGATTCAGTAGATATGCGTGAGGATATTTGAGGTGCATCTAAGGGAAGATCTTTACTAATAGATGACTAATATGCTGATTAATAAGGCCATACATGTGATGGCCAGATTTGACAATATTATTATTTGATGAGTCTGATCCTCTCCCGCAGCTATACCTCCTCATGCCTCATATCGCTGATGCCCCTACCCCTATGTTGTCTGCTATGGTCCACCAGCTAAATCGGGCACTGGACAAAAGTTTCCCCAAAGCTTCCTCGCCTTCTGATATGGCTTCCTAGGCTGATAACCTAGGGGCTAAATTTGGAATTTTTCTAATTTATGATAATACTTTTGTTTGGCCCATTTGCAAATAAAGATGCGTGGTGGTTCCCCTTTTTGGGTTGGGCACCACTAGTGCTAAAAATGAGTCCGATCCTCTTATATGATTTTTGGCCTCATCAGATATCTTAACATCATCCTTCAGAGAAGGTTAATAAAACATCAAAGTAGCTGATTGTTGGTCCAGCCCAGAATTGGATATCTCAGACATAGATTTTACAAACTTATTAAACCAAGATATCAAATATTGATCTTGAATAAATTTGGTCATCATAGATGAATCCTCAACAATGCCCCTCAAGATCTTGCCTAGGGGGCACATACTAAGCAAAAATCTACTATGCACTCTATTGATAACAGTACCAGTATCAACAGAGGCAATGGAGTATTCAATACCCCAATGATAAATAATATGGTACAGACCAGACCATAAGATGTCTAGTTTGTGAATCCTTCCTCCCAGCCTATGGTGATAGAAGAGTACCAAATCCCTGACTTGGTATTCAGGTAGCGTAGGTCTACTAGCGTTGGTTCTTGTTCCCTCCTTTAAGGTGGTAGCAGCAAGGGAACTTGAAGCTAAAGCTTGCAACTGAATAATTTCATTAGTGAGTCTCCTCATAGCTAAATCAGTAGTTTGCGGGTAATTTCCTCAAGTATAAGTTGTACACTTGAGGGGAGGATAGGATCCCGAATATATAAAGCCTTAAAAGGAGAAGTTCCAATTATAAGATGGTAGCTAACTCTACTGGCTAACATTGCACTAGGAAAGTAGAGATTCCATCTACTAGGGTCATTGGAAGCCGTCTTTTGAAGAATGGTTACAAGGGTGCCATTTGCTCATTCAACTGCACCATTAATAGAAGGATTATATGGGGACGTGAATGACTGATATGTATCCATTAAGTTGGTAAGCTTGGATACCACCTAGGAAATGAAGTTAGTCCAATTTTAAATAACAGTATTTTGGGCTACCATGCCTGGTGAAAACTTGCTTGAAAGAAAGGATGCCGTAGCTTTTGTGTTGACTGTGAAAAAGAGATAGCTTCAATACATTTAGTAAAATGGTTAATAGCTAACAGAATATATCGATGCCCATAAGTGGCAGTAGGGAGAGGACCCACCACATCAATACTAATAGTAGAGAAAGGTTTGGAAGGGCCCACAATTTTGTGTTGAAACATCAGATTTCCACCACGTTGATGTTGGCACCTAAGACAAGACTCCAACACATCGTGTACAGATTCCAACATGTTATCCCAATAACAATGAATTTTCAGCCACTGTAGGGTCTTAGCAACAGCTCCATGCCATACAGTTTGGTGGGCCTCCATAATAGTATTAGTCCTCGCAGAGGGCAAATTAAAGGCAACCACTTAGATCCTGACTTTTTATATAATGAACCTTCTTTAACCTGAGTATCTTTGGTTAATAATTGTAACTTTGAGATAACATCCTTAGATTCCCGGTACCAGAGCTCAGGTCTACTAATCAAGTCATAGATGCTATCCTCTTCATCAGAAAATAACGTTAGATAGGCAATTGAGAAAGTCCATCAGCGTTTTGATGAATAGCGCCAGTGTAATGTTGAATGGTAAAGTCATAATTTTGGAGCTTTAGAGCCCATCTAGCTAAACGCCCATCTGGATCCTTCATATGTTGCAACCACTTCAGGGAAGAGTGATCTGTGACTATAGTGAAATGCTTACCATAGAGGTAAAGGCGGATATGCTTGATGGAAGACAAGTCATCAAGGCATTCTCTCTCAGTAACGCTATAATTGCGTTCAGCCTTGGAAAGGGTTTTACTATAGTACACAATGGGGTGATCAACCAGATTGGTATCATGGTGATCCAGAATGGCCCCAATAGCAATATCACTAGCATTGGTAATTAGTATAAAAGGTTTGGAAAAGTCAGTATGGGTAAGATTGGGCACTCAATAAAGCTTGGTGCATCAGATTAAAAGCTTGCTGCTGTGATTTTTCTCATACAAAAGGGACTTCCTTGTGCAACAGGTAAAAAAAAGGCTCTGCAATTTCTGCAAAATGAAGGATGATTTGTCAATAATAACCAACCATCCCTAAAAACAATTGAATATCGTGCAAGCTTTTAGGGACAAGCATGTCCAAAAAGCTTGTATCTTATTAGATAAGGGTAAAATTCCCTCACAATTAACTTTATGACCTAAGAATTCCATCTCAGTCTTAAAAAAGGCAGACTTGGATGGTTTTAGCTTAGGTGAAGAATGATGCATCTGACCAAAAACTTTTTTTAAATGAGCCAAATGCTCATAAAAAGTGCGATAAAACACAGTAACATCGTCTATATATACCAAAACGCAAGAAAGTTTCAAATCTCCAAACAAGCCATTCATGGCTCGTTGAAAAGTGGCAGGGGCATTACAAAGCCCCTGTGGCATACGAGTGGGCTCAAATAACCACTCACTAGAGATTAAAGCACATTTTTGACAATCTTCTGGAGCTAGGTCAATTTGCCAATAGCCACTCGCAAGGTCCATAGCTGAGAAGTATTGTGACCCAGACAGTAATCACAATGAATCATCAAAGCGAGGTAGAGGATAAGAATCCTTTTGTGTAACAGAATTGAGCTGACGATAGTCCATAACCACTCTATGGCCCCCATCTTTTTTACAAATGAGTAGTAAAGGAGAAGCCCATGGACTCTTAGAGGGCGTTAACAGCCCCGCATCAAGGAGTTGACTCAATTCCAATGAGACCTGAGACTCTTTTACTTTAGATTTATGATATGGTCGAGCCCAAATAGGGGGAGCATCACCAGTTTTCACCTGATGCTGCACATCTTTCATTAGTCCAAAATCTCCAGAACCATGGCAAATGTATTCACATATTCTTTAATAAGAGCATCAGCTTCATGCTGTTGTTGTGGAGTTAGAGAATCCCCAAATTCGACATCAATTCTAGCAACAATAGGGGGGTCTTCTAGCCCAAATTCACGTAGATCTTACATCTTAAAATAGATAAGATTTCATTCACAGGAGTAGGTCGCACATAGGCGATGGGGTTATTGTGTTTCAATCATATAGATCGGGAAGTGAGATTAGTCAGTAGATTTGAAACAGTCCCATCATAGGCAAGATCAAGGATACCCGGGCAGGGTAAGGCCTCCAATTGAGAGGGATTTTGGTTACTGAAGGTTTTTAACACATGATTAATGGTTACAAATACTTGTACTCCAATATCAACAATGAATTGAGCTTTTGGAGGAATGGTAATCAGAGAGTTAGAATACAATGGCATGCCCTCAGAGGCACAAGCTGATGGAGGTGGAAGTATAGTCCTTGGTCCCAAAATTTGGTATTCTAAATGAGAGATAGAAGTGAGGTGTTCCAACAAGCAAACACGTCGTTTGAGTTTTCCTTTGCTATTGGTGACATCCTGTAGAATTAAAGGTACTCGGTACCCAATTAAAGAAAGGTTCTTATCTTTAAGACTAATTATTGCATCAAAATCGGTAAGAAACTTAGTTCCATGGAGCAGATCATAGCAGTTGTTATCTAAGATCACTGCAGGGGCTGAAACAACCAAACTTCCAAAACGCATCAGAAGAGAGGAATAAGCTCTTATAGATTTAGTGTAGGAAGGACCAGCAGTTCCATAGTCAATAGATAGATTTAAGCCTGGAGCCAATTTGATTTTTTTCGTAAGCCTGGACGAGATTACATTGATGGGCGATTCCATATCAATAATAGCCAAAACTTTCACCTTATGCACGATGACTTCCATACTGGTTATATCAGAGTCAAAGTTTGGGATTGAGAATACTGAGGGATTAATCGTTTGAATGAAATTATAAGAAGAACAAGCAGAAGCAGAAGTAGAAATGGTATCTTTGGTGGCTAATTAATCAGGAACACCAAGCTCACCAGGAGCTGAGAACACATAACAATTGGTATATAGGGTAAAAGATTTCGATGGAGGCACAGGAGGTAGGTCAGCACAGAGAGCCTCATGCCATATGCTGACTCCTCTTTTCGACTCATCTGCTTGCTTTTTCCAACCTTGGGATACTACATGGCTCATGAGATCACAATAAGAGCATAGTTCCTTCTTCAGTTTAGACTTGGGCTTAGGTGGCATCGCATGGATATAAGAACGAGGGTTATTTGAGGAGGTTGGGTGTACCACACCATTGGAATCTCCATAAGCGCTTCCTTGATGTCGACAATAGAGTGAAAAATTTCTCTTAAGTGATTTCATTTGCAGTAGTAACTGAGTGTAAGAAGCGAATGCACTCATTACAGCTAATATAGCATCATCTACTGTAATCCAGTCACAAGTGGCAAGAGTTTGGGCTTCATGGTAGAATCTTTTTGCAAAATCTTGGATAGACTCTCCACGTTTGGTTTAAATACTCATAAAAGCTTGCTTTTCATTTGAGAGGATTTGATCACTCCCAAATTCCACAATAAAGGCGGTTTTCACTTGAGCCCATGTGTTAATTCTCAGCGTATAGGCTTGATTTGACTGAGTCAGTTTACACAGGGTATTAGCCACTGAGCAACTAAATCAGATGATATGAAGATTGCTGACTCTACTAATAAACTCAATAAACTTATATATGGAGCTATTGCCCCTTATTTTGACCTTTATTAATATAAATTGCAGACTTATCTGCAATTACTCAACCACACAAGAAAAGATCCCCCTTCAATCCACCATGTAACTCTTTATATCTCAATTCCCCAAGCGGGATGCACCCTCAGCTTGGTAGCCTTCAATTCATCTTTTCTTTTTTAAAAACTCTCATTCATATTGAATCTCAGCATAAATCCTCTCAATTTGCCAAATGGTCATCATTTTAATCGATTATAATTCATATACCTTTTTCCATAAATCTTGAGACTCGTCTTGATTCCCCCTACAATCCATTGGTATGGGTAGTGTATTATCCAGTCATATCAACTTCCTGACATTACCCCCCCCCTTTGACTGTATGATAGGCTCTTACTGTTTATATGCTCGGAGGAACTTAGTGTGGACTTGGTTGATAATTTAACCCCCATCAGGTTCCTTATTAGTGTAGACATCCATGCCAGTCTTCTCGAGTATCTCAAACAGCCCAGCCCAAATGTTAGAGAGCTTGTCTTTTTGCCCAGATCTGTGCTGGTCGTGGAATAAAACGTGGCCCCCCACAGCAAACAGTGAAATTCTTCTCCATCTCTTCTGATTGGCTGCCTGATCGCAAATCTTCTTGACCAAGATGGTGGAATAGGCTTCCATTTGCAGCTTGCAAATGTTTCCATAAGAGTCTTCAAATATTTCTGGGGGATCCACACCACCATTGTCCTCTATACACAAATAAAGCAAGGCGGGCAAAGCTGGATGTCGACCATACAGAAGCTGAAATGGGCTCTTACTAGTGGAAAAATGATAGCTGATATTATATGCAAACATAGCGGTAGGTAGAAGGGAACACCATTCTGAGAGCTGATCCTTTACCAATTTGCAGAGTATGTTCACTAGGGTTCTGTTGACTCGCTCCACCATCCCATTTGATTCCAGATAATAAGGAGTGGTCAAAACTCTGTGGATCGCCATCAACTCATTCAACTTTGGCAAAATATGTGAAGTGAAGTTAGTTCCATTATCCATCAGAATGAACTGTGGGCAGCTGTGTCGCTGTATCACACACTCCATAATAAACTTGGCAGTGGTGACCGCACCCAAGTTGCTAATATCCCTGGCCTTTACCTATCAGGTCAAATGATCAATGGACACGATTATATACTTGAATCTATTGGCGCTAGTCAGCAAAGGTCCCACTATATCAATGGAAACGGTGTGCCAGGCGAACTGGGGTTTAACTAACTGGAATGTGGTTTTTTTGTGGAAAGGATTTTCAACTTGACACTGATGGCAACAGCTAACTATTTCCAATATGTCGTAATGCATGCTCTCCCAGTAGTATCAGGGTCACAAAAACTCCAGCGTTTTCCACAGTCCTCCATGTCCTACAGCCCGATGAGCATCCATAATAATTGAGGGTCTAGCTGAAGGTTTAGGGAAACTCAACGTCAAGTCTCATTCCACTTATATAGTTTTTCTCCACAAACAAAAGTATCCTCCCTGAGTCAATCTAACACCTTGTTCACCTGCAGCAGCTCATCCTGATATTTGTTCGCCACCATCTTCTCATAAATTATGTTGGCTAAATCCGCTGTGATAGCGACCGTTGGCAGCCAAGAAAGACAATCTGCATTTTTATGTTTTGCTCCTGGACGGTGTATAATCTCAAAATCATACACCTGGAGCTTCAGGGCCTAACGTGTTAGCCATCCTTCCAGTTCATGAAGATTCTGTAGCCAATGCAAGGAATCGTGATCCATAACTACTTGGAATCTTACCCCATGTAGATATACCCAAAACTGTTTGTAAACATGGATCACCGCTAAAAACTCCTGCTCAGTCACGGTGCAGTTTTGTTCATGGCAGTTTAAGCTCTGACTACAGAATGTGACAGGATGCTCCACGCCGTCATCATCCTTCTGAAATAATACTGCTCCTATAGCTGAGAGGGATGCATCCATTTGAACTATGAACTGTTTGTCAAAGTTGGGATATTGCAAAATGAATCACTTGCTAATGCAGTTTTCAACACATCAAAAGCGTTCTGACATCATTCCATCCAATTAAAGGAAGAATTTTCTTTAGCAATTTGAAAAGTGGGGCCCCAATGCAACTGAAATGGGGAATGAACTGTCAGTAATATCCAACCATCCCCAGAAACACCTGAATGTCCCGCTTATTCCCTGAGTGAGTAATCTTGCTTATTGCTTCCACTTTAGCTGGCTGTGGTTTAAGCCCATTTGAATCCATGATGTACATGAGTTATTCCAATTGTTCTTTAAAGAAATGGCACTTCCAAGGCTTAATTTTGATATTAGTGGCAGAAAAGCGCTGAAACACTTGTTCCAAGTGAGTCAGGTGCTCTGTAAACGTCCGTGAGAACACATTAAATTAGTCAAGGTAAACTAGGACGCAGGACAGCTTTAAATCACCTAGAATCATATCCACGGCATGCTGGAATGTAGCCGGGGCATTACACAACCCTTGCGGCATGTGAGTCAGCTAAACAACCCTCTCAAGGTGATGATCGCACATTTCTCTCGTTCCAATAATGGCAATTTGATCTGCCAGTACCCCAAGATCAGATCCATGGCAGAAAAATAATTTGCCCCACCCAGTTGGTCTAACATATCATCAATCTGTGGAAGAGGGTAGGAATCTTTCTTTGTTACATTATTGAGTTTATGATAGTAAATAACCGTTTGATTTGAGCCATCCTTTTTCTTTACAATGAGCACATGTGATGCCCACGGACTGTTTGATGGCTCTAGCATTCCTTGCACAATAAGTTTATCCACCCCGTCGGAGACAACCTCTTCTGCCACTTTTGAACGTCTAATAGGACGCAATCAAATGGGAGGGTGATCCCCATAGCTATCCAATAAACCATCCCTTGAGCACACCCCGAAATAATGATATTCATGTGCAAAGATATCTTGATAATTTTCAAATAATGCCACAGCCTTACCTTGCTGTTCCGCCAATAATCCTGTGAGTGCTTCCCACGGAATCACAGTCAGTACGCCAAATGATGATCTTGCCGGTATTCCAAGATCCTCCCATGAGCTGAAATCATGAATACAACGAACTTCCTCTATAGAGACTAAGTGAAGGTAAGCCACCACTTGGTGCCGCCGGTCCATTATTGCCTTCTTCCGTAAGTTCACTAGAAACACTTTCACCTCCCCATTCCCAGGTAGCAGTAACCCTGAAGCCACATGTGGTTCAAGCCAAAAGTGCTGGTGAGGTGCCATAACTTCTCCATAAAGCCCTTTAGGGACATTAATTTCAAGCCCAGTCCCTACTATGCACTTGTGTCCAGAAAGTAGGATCAAAGCATTTGTTGCCCAAAGCGGAATCCCTTTGTACTCATATATCTGGTTGAGGAGGGTCCTGGTCCGCCAACTCAGTCATCAATAACAAACAGGAATCACTCCGTCACTGTACACTAGATTGATTTGACTAGAGCGGACTGGATCCGTTGGGAGTCCACAAGAGGAAAAATATATATGGGAATCTGTTGGCCTAAAATAGTAAGAGTTTCCTACGCCATATTTATCACAACGCCAAATTTCCTCATAAAGGCTGCGCCAATTAACATATCATTGTTGTTATTTGGCAAAACCACCGCTGGAGCGGACACCTGGACTGACCCAAATTGTAAAGGCAACGCGCTATATGCCTATTCAGATACAGTGCTATGCGTTCCCAGGGTCCCATATACTACTCGATGGTCCACATCTGGTTTTAATATAAGTTTAGCCACCAACAGGGTGGAGACTATGTTCACAAGTGCTCCCGTGCCTATGATAGCGCTGATTTTTGTGTTTTGAACAAAAATGTCACAGAAATTACATTACAAGTAAGAAGAACCATCAGTGTTTACTACTTGTATGTTCAAGGGCTTTGTGCTACTCAAAAAGGAGGAAATGTCCTTGCTGACCTGAGGATACTCACTAATGATTTTCTCCACCAGAATAGCTACATTAACCCCTACTAAAGAGGTGATGTTTGTCAAGGGATCTGCGTTGCTGGTGCCGGTCTGCTCCAGGATCTGCCACGCATATGGCTTCTACACGTCTTGGAAGAACTTGGGGCTATTTGTGAACTTTTACTCTTGGAAGCAGAAGCAGGGGTATCCAACGAAAGCTGCTGGTATAACAAATCATCTGATTGAGGTTTAATTTCTAACCAAAAAGATGTTTGGGAATTGTTAGGGACAGGTTAATTGGACTCAGCGGAGGTAGAGCGTCCCATATCTACTCCGCTTGAGCTTTTCCCTGATTGACTTTCTCAGTTGGCATCTCATACACTTGTGGTTTGCTAGGGCAATTGCCCACATAATGACCTCTTCGTCTGCACTGGAAGCAAGTGTTCATAAAAAGTTCACATATATATCTTGTAATGGAAGGAACAGGTCAGAAGTTGCTGGTATGGTTCCAAGTTCTTGGATGAACTGGTGAAGTGTACATGGGCCAAAAAGGGTCCACTGACTCATATGAGGGACAAATACATTCCAGTGGCTGATAACCCAGGCGCTGCGGCCTATATCCTGAAAGGGTTGAAGCAGAGACAGCAGAGATTTTTGGGCTACGTTGGGGGCGCTGATCATGGCAAAGGGTTGATGTAAAGTGTTCACGATTCAAATAAGTCTGGTATCTCCATCCAACATGTGAGACATAGCATTATATAGTTCCCGATGTGATTTGACAGCTGCTGTCATTGCTATACCAACATCCTCGGTGGATAAAATGTTAGCTCCAAGTAAGACGTGTGCTTCTGCCAATAAATGCTCAGCAAGTTCTAAAAGTGTCTAATTTCAGTGAAACTGTATAGTCATAAAGTCAGCTTTCCATTGGGCCATCTTGGTAGCACCCCCAAACAGCCAGATAACAATCGCTTTAACTTCTTCATAGGATACTGAGCTAATTGGAAGATAGCAGGTAGCTTGATCAGCGCTTTTCAAATCTAAAGTGGACAACAACAATTTCTCTTTTTGTCAACCAGTATCCACTTCCAAAGCAAATATAAAAACGCTTAAAGTAACCATGTAGATTCCCGTCATGACTGAAAGGAGGTAATTTTTCGATACAAACGAATTTGCTTTGCTTTAGGTTCCTGCCGCAAGGAGAAGGTGAAATGGTTTCAGAGTGACTATGGGAACCATCCCTTTGTGCGTTATCATACAGCTGACTGGATGGACTCAAATCCATCAAAAAGGACTCAGAAGAAGTGGTGTCACATGGGGGTCCATTGTACTGGCCAAGGGATATTCATTTGCTGATCCATAGCATTCTTCCCCCAAATCGCCACTAACTGCCCAATTTCCCCCAGCTCTGATATGCCCCACAAACTGTTTGTCAATCAAATGCTCTGCTTTAACTGAATAGCATTTAAACCATCCATCCTGAAATTTCTGTTGCAGCATTTCATAATGATGTTGCAACTCCTGGAAGAATTCCCTCTCAACGTTCAGTTTTTGTTCCACAGCTTGTAATCATGAGAAAACCTCTTTGATTATGTTCTTCAGGCGGGTTCTCTGCCAGCAAGCATTATTCACTTGTTGATTGGCATCATTTATTTGGTTAACGAGGGAGTCTTATTCCCATACCAATTCCTCGTTGGCCCATCAAAGGGTATCAAGGCGCCCTTGCATGTCCGCATAACTCTTATCTCACCAATTGGAAGAGGGAAGGCTCATTGGCGCTCAGCCTGAATAATAACTTCCAGTTGTGTAACCAGACTAAAGCTGGAGATATTCAGGAGATGTTGACCAAAGGATAAGCGTGTAATCTGCCATTTTCTGGGTACTCCATTCAATGCAAAGTTGGGTTAATTCAGCCAACAAAGAGCCAACTTGGTCCGCCACTTGCCGTTCCATCAGGGTCATTTTTTCCTTGAGCTGAGCAATCACAGTTTTTGAGGGCTTCTGCCCATTCAGCTAGCTCCGCATAAAACGCTTTGTATTATTCCCCAATGTTGTTATATCTTGAATCCACTCCGCCAATAGGCCATGCTGATCCGGCAGTTCTCTAATTACTTAAGGTAATTCTAAATTTAACTGTGGTACCAGAATGTCCAATCGATGGCAGATGTCCCCAACATGATGATCCATATGTGCCAGCGCCCCTTGTATTTCCAAAAATGAATGATCAAGGCGGTCAAGCAGGAGGAGAGTATAGTGCTGCTGTGCTTGCATGAACCATAATACATCTCCAATTTTGATATTATGGTGAGCCAGCACACGCAGTAGCTGGTGAATCGAAGGTTGCACATAAGTGACTAGATATTCCTCAATTCTGTGGGTAGCAAGGCGGCGAGCTAACCCAGTTGTAGTTGCATCCAAAAAAAACATGTGCAGAGCGTAGCGATTTTCTTGGTCACATTGGTTATGGAATAAACTCAGGGCGTTTTCCCAGTCTCATCTTTGTATAGGCAATATCCGCGCAACAGCCACACCATAATATTCCTTAGTCGTTAGGGAGTCACATTTGTGGAGGGTCCTTGTCAGTTGGTCATCAACTCAGGGCAATTTTCCAATTGCAGATCGATCATAGCTTCATCATCCCCCGGTTCAGTCACAGTAAATAATGTTGGTTCGTGGTTAGGTGTCTCCTGGGCTTCTTCAGCATACCTTGCCCAGAATCTGATCAAATTATGTCGGAACATTTGGGGACTCATCATTGTATTTTATTGCTGAAAAGCTACAGTAGCCTAGTGGCCTCCTGTAGTGAGCACCACTGTTAATTCTTGGAATATAAGCTTGATTCTGCCGAGTCAGTTTACATGGGGTATTAGCCACTGAGCAACCAAATCTGATGATATGAAGATCGCCAACTCTACTAATAAACTTACTAAACTTATATATGGAGCTATCGCCCCTTATTTTGATATTTATTAATATAAATCGCATACTTATCTGCAATTACTCAACCACATGAGAAAAATCACCCTTCAATTCTCCGTGTGATTCTTTATATCTCAGTTCCCCAAGCTGGCTGCTTCCTCATCTTGGTAGTCTTCAATTCATCTTTCCTTTTATAGAAAATCTCGTTAATATCAAATTTTGGCATAAATGCTCTTGATTTGCCAGATGGTTATCATTTTGATTGATTATAGTTTTGTATACCTTTTTCCATAAATCTTGAGACTTGTCTCAATTCCCCCTCTGATCCATCGGTATGGGTAGCATATCATTTAGTCATATCAACTTCCTGAAAACATGTATTGCAAACCTTTAAGTGAGGTATCATTATTTCTTTTGTGAACCAGCTTAGGCAGGAGGTAATATGCCAGACCTTCTGTTGATCAGATGCCCCATCCATTGCACTCTCATAGACAAAGAGGAACGAATGAATGCTAGCTTCACTCAGTTCAAACTTATCCTTAAAGGTAGGTTTAAAGGTAGTGGTTCGTTGCTAAAAACATGTACACCCAATACCAAGACTGGCTCAGCTTCAGAGGGTTCTGATTCTGGGACATGAGCTTGAAAGGGGATTTGGTCAACTTGTTGTCTTAGATGATTGAGGTCCTCCTGTAAATTATGAACCCATTGAATAAGATGATCATTTGCAGGTTGTTGATTCAAGTTAGAAATCGCAGTGATCATTTTGGCCTTCTTGTTCTCAATTAGTCCGCATCAAGCAAATAACCATTCAATGAAAGCATTTAGCCTTGCAAACTGGATTTCTTGAGTAGTTTGATTAGCATCGCATAGTCAATGGGCATCATCCACGCCATCCAATAGGTTGGTTAATGAGTAATTGGGTCAGTTGGGATGCCTTATAAGGATAAGAAACACCCTTGAGCTATGGCTCAGATTTGGGTTTCTAATGCTTGTACTCGTGAAACTAGTAGCATTGAAGGTTCAGAATTGGACATTGGAAGTGAGAAGCCAGGGGAACCAGGAGGTCCCGGGGGTCCTTGCAACCCATCTCTACCAGTTGGACCCAGCGGGCCTTGTTGACCCACTGGACCAGGGAAACCACGTTCCCCAGGTGGTACCAGAGTTACAGATTGGGAGCTAGGTGGTCCTGGTGATCCAGGAGGACCAACAGGGCCAGGTTCATCTTCTCTGATATTACCCACCACTTGGGCAAGATGTTGGGTTAACCCATTAAGCTCCCCCAAAAACTTCTAATTTTTGGCCTACAACTGATCCAGTTGTCTCTTAATCTCATCCTCCAGGGAGGTGATACGGTGGTGAATAGGGATAATGGCATTGCTGACTTGATGAGATACTTCTTATCCTTTGTATCCCACAACTCCATTATCTATTCTCACTAACTGGTTATGAATATTGTTAACTTCTCTTCTATTATCAAGAATGGCTTCCTGTAATCCCTTCCAAAGTTGGATGCATTACATAAAATGAAGATAGTTGAGAGTGAAATTGTTGCACTAGAGTCAACTGGCGCTGGATTTTGAGATGATGCAACCCCAAAACCTGGAGTACATGGTGAATAACAGGATTTACATAATGCCGGAGGTACTGCTCAGTTCTAGCCAAACCAACTTCAGTAGGTTGTAACACCACTTGTTGTATAAATTCATCATATTTTTAGAAATTTTAGATGCTTGGTCACGATTAGGGCGAGCACCATAATGAATAGCCCCTCTGATCAAGCTTTTAACAGTTTCTTCAACATTTGCGGCTTAATCTGATAATTAGATTGATCAGGGCCCTCAATGG